>SCDY01000246.1:0-88455 GCA_004143825.1 Drosophila micromelanica
TGTGTGTTTGTGTTTTTGTTTGTTTTTTTTTGTTTGTGTTTGTGTGTGTGTGTGTGTGTGTGTGTGTGTGTGTGTGTGTGTGTGTGTGATGCGACGCTTTGTTGTCTCTGCTGCAGTGCCTGTCGCCATACCCTTATGAAGGGCAGGGTATTACGATTCTGTGATCAACTATGTAACACATGGAAAAGAGATAACAGCTACATAAAATGTTGTTGCGTTTTATACTAATGTGGATACCCCGCAATTTTAAGATAAAGGATATTTTTGCACAAAAAATCCCAAAAAATTTCATTTCAAATAAGAATTAAATTTATATGCAGAACCAATCTACAAATCGATTGTAAGCATCGTGAAAATCGGTTTATATTTGACAAAGTTAAGAGCTTTAAAATTTAGCAGAAATGGATTTGGTTTTTTTTTTTCTTTATGAAATAACAATTAACTATAGATATATCGCATTTGTTCACAAGGTTAGATCATTTTCGGCACCCCGAAGAAATCTTTTCTTTCTCTTTCTCATTTTTATTTTTATTTTTTATATTTATTTTTTATTTTTCTTTAAATATTTTAGTTTTAATTAAACACAAATCTTTTTATGTTAATTTAAGATAAATTTTTGTTTACTTCAATTAATTTGTTTTAGATTATAAAAAAAATACATTATTTTTAGTCACATTAAAGTTCTCAAACTAAAACAAAATATACTTTTCATAAAAACTTAACATATTTTTTTAAAATAATTTTTTCAATTCAGAAAAAATTGGTCAAAGATTTTTTTATAAAAAAAACTTTAAAACTTTGAAAGTAGTTTTTAGTTTTATATTTTTCACAATTTAGGTGCTGCAAATCCTAAAAATTTGGCAGATAATTTACTGATAAATTATTTGAAAGATCGAGTTAAATAATTACCATGCCCATTTACGCCCCCACTTTCCACAAATCTGAAAAGTCGATATTTTCGAAACATCACAGTTTGAATGCGACTGCTTACAGTTTGAGAGTCAGCAATGCAACAATGCAGAAAACGCTTTTTGAATATTTTTTTTTTTTTTGGATTTTTGCTGTTTTGTTTTTTTTTTGTTTATTTTTATTTATTTATTTATTTATTTTTTGTACACACAGTAAACAGAGTATTGTCGCAGTCGTTCACACCCGAGCACAACCGCACTTTGTTTTGACACTTGTTGTATTTGTTGTGTTAGTGTCGCCGCATTATCACAGACTAAATGCGCTGCTGGACGAACGCTTATCAAATCTAAAATAAATTACTTACTTTTTGCAAGCCGACGCAGCGGCTGCGAACGTCTCAGACTTTGCACTGCCAACGAAAAAAAACGCGCGCAAAAAAGGCTTCACAAAAAGCTCTCGTACAAAGCTGCGCGAGCTAACACGGAAAAAAACAACAACAACAAAACAAAAAAACAAAAAGCCAAAGCTTTCTTACGGTTAACTCATCCAGGCAACTTGCGGTGGAGTTTGGGTAGGATGAGTGAGAGGGACAGAAAGCCATTAAGATTTCGATAACAGTGGCCGCTTGATAAGTGAAACCACTTGATTTTAAATTTAATTTTGATAAGAGCAAAAAGCATTTTACACATTATTTCTATTAAAATTCTTAATTTTCTTTAAAAGTTGTAATAATTAAATATATTAAATGAAAATATGATTTAATTATATTGTTTATAATTAAAGGTGCTTAGTAAATGTATTAAATTAAATGTAATTTATTAAAAATTTTTTAAATTCAAAAATTTAATTAAGAAGCAGAGTTGAAATATATGTACATATATACATTTATTTATCCGGTGCTCAACCGACTAAAGCGTTGTGTGCGCTCAAGGGAGCTTTCACTGTGGCTGCCACCCAATGACCTTGAGAGTGCCTGCTTGTTGAGTTGAATATTTTGACTTGTTGTTGTTTCGCTCACTTGCCTGTCGTATCGCGCTTTTATCACTCAACTGATAAGCTCTGATTAGGACTTTTCATTGTGCGATAAATATTAAATGAAGCTTGTAAATTTGTTCGTTTGTTTGTGTTTATTTTTTTCGGTTTTTTTTTTGTTGCTGTGCCTGTTAAATAATCCAACCAGTTTTGCCGGCCCGCAGCGACTTTTTGAGATATGGGCGCAGGACGCGATATCTGCGACATAATTTCAAGGATAACAAATACAGCGTCTAGATTATATATTTTATATATATAATTTTGGAATTTTTAAAAAATTATTTTGAAAAATGTATAATTTTGAATTATAGGCACTTAAATTTCAAATTTAAAAACAAGAAATTATTTAAAGTTTTATTCAATAAATTGACCCAGGTCAAAAAAAGTTACAAATAACGAAAATTCAGCGCTAAGCTACCCTGCTCCGCACACTGTTTGCTAAAAGCTCAACTCAGCTGCAAGCTTCAATCCTGAAATACACACATATTTACACACACACACACACACACACACACACACACACACACACACACACACACACACATACATACCAGAGACTATAACTGTGCTTTGTGAGAACTAATGAAACATTCCGTTCAAGATTTTCCACTGCATTTGCAATTAGTACAAAATCAAAATTCGCAAAATCGTGCCTTTTGCATCGTGTTCGAATCGTCAATTTGTTCATATGAACACCCACCGGGCCAACCAATCAGAAGTCACACAGCAAGAAGCAAGTGTTGTGTGTGTTGAGCGCGATAGAGGGGGAGAGCGCGCGGGAGTTAGTCGGTGCGTGAGTGAGAGGGCGAGCTATTAAAATAAAATGCAGCCTCAGGAGATGCTGGAGGTGGGCGACGGGCGGCGGCAACTGACAAGCACAAAGCACAGATGTGCCTTGTGCGGGATGCGGGGGTGCGACGCACACACACACACACGCACACACTCGCACACACAAGCTGAATGGTTGTTTGTTACTTCAATTTTAAGCACTTTCCGCGGCGCATGCACTAAAAATAGACTTGTTGATAAACCAACGGTATAACCGAGTGCACATTTTGGGGCAGCGAAGACGCCAAAATGTGCGTGCATGTGTGTTAGTGTGTGTGTGGGTGGTTATAATTAAGAAACAGGATTTTGACTTTTGTATAACTGTTATTGTTGCTATTGTGAATTGCTTATATTTTGTTGTTGGAGGCAATCTCGCAAGGAGTTAGCAGCACGCACACACGCATGTATACATACAAGCGTCTGTGTTGGTGTGCGTATGTATACAGCTAGGCTGCTGCAAGTGTTGGGCAACAACAAATTTCGAGCGCGGCAATTTGTTTATTGCTTAATTGATTTTGGTTGGTTTATTGTTGCTACTTACCCATTTTGTGCAAGACGTTCATATTGGCTGTTGCTGTTGTTGTTATTGCTGGCCAGCGCCGCGCCGAGTCGTTGCCTTCTGCAGCCGCACACCGAAATTATACGCACACGCACACATACACACACGCCAATTCACAACACATACACAAACACAGGCACTGGCACACACACCCGCAATGCCAAAGGCGCTCGCCCGTTTTACGTTCACGTTACGTTCACGTTATCAGAATGCGCAATTTGGCTGCGACGGCTTCGCGTTTAACATTAACTTTGACATTGCAATGCAATCAACTTAATTCAACATCGTTTAATAAATAAATAAAAAAAATAATACAGTTTGCTGCAGCAGTTAGAGCAGCAAAGCAATCGATGGCACTATCGTTTTACGCAACTATCGATAATCATGATTGCCCTGCAGCCCTGCGACTTATTGAACATTGCGGTTCATCGCAGTGGCAGCACTGTCATTGTGTCAAAATGCGGTCATACTGCTATGAAATTTTAAATATTGAATTTTTTATGCTTCGAAATAGAATATGGTTTGATTTTAATTATAAATTATACAAATATTTCGGAAGTTTATGCAACATGGGCTAGCTGTTTAATGTCAACTATCGCTAATCAAAGTATCGATAAATTTGCCAAAACAAATTTTATCCGTAAGCAAGGCAAAAAGGTATCAATAAATATGTAGGATTTAAGCACACGCTGCAAGACTTAAGATGAAATTTGAACTATTTACATTACAATTAATATTTTTAACAACCGCCAAGGTATCTAGTGCTGTGAAACAACAATAAGATCAGCTGGAAATTTAACACTTCAAGGTGTGAAAGCTGGTCACACTTTATTTTGAAAAATATGTCAAAATCCCGATTAAAATATAAAATAAACTTAATGAGATTCTAGAAAAAACTACCGTACCGTACCATCAATTAAATTGCAGCTTTGTATATTAATCCGTCCATTTGTGTTGTCGTGTCACGACACCAGTTGAGACGCCCAGCTCTATGCCATCGACAATCGAAAATAAATCGATACATCGATGTATTCAGTATACAAATAACATCGATGTCTGTGTTAAACAGCGGGCAATACAGCACCGAAAAAAGCCGATGCAACATTTTATACAAAAAAAAAATTAAAATAAATTGTGCAGTTGCAGTGAAACTGGTGTAAAAGGGCGTGCCGCAAATAAATTTGTGAGTTCAAAGTGTTTTTGCTGTGCGCTAAGCTGTGATTTTATTTAGTTGCATTGTTTGAAATGCATTGTTAAATTATTGGCCACCCTGTGTGTGTGTGCAATTTTTGCATGTTTGCATATGTGTGTGTGTGTGCCAGCAAAAGTGTGTGAGTGTGCGTGTGCATGAATCGGGTGCAAACTGCTCCTTTGTTTGCAGCGTCGGCTCAGCTTCGTTCTTGCAGTTGTAGTTGTTGTTGTAGTTGTAGTTGGCGCTGCCAGCGGCGCCAGTGTTAAAAAAGGGTGTGTGCCGGCTGAAAAAAAAACAACAAACAAGCCAGCGAAAAAAAAAGCAGCAGCAGCAGCTCCTTTTACACCACATCCGTTTTGTGTTTTCTATTTTTTTCTTTGTTTTTTTTTTTCGCTAATTAATTTCACGCATTTAGCTTAGCGAAGGAAAAATAACAACAGCTAGAAAGTAACAAGCAGTTAAGTGCATGACAAACGCTGGCAAAGAAAAATGTCAATAAATGCATATATGCAAGCACGTAACGGAACCACCACCACCACCACGGACACCACCAGGAGGCCACTTGTGCTCTCTACCTCCTTCACTCAACCCAACTCAGCTCAGCTAACGCACGCTCTCTCTTTCTAGCCGCTTGCTTTGTGTAGTGGTGGATAGCAAACAGCAACAACAACAACAAAATAAATAGAAAAACAGTAGCCGGCACCGGTGCTGCCACCCACCCCCAACAAAGTTTATTACGGTTGCAACCGTATAGCACCCTGTGTTCTGTAAAAGAGAGACCCCCAGACGCACACACATACACACACACACACAGACACAGCTTTGGTCTTGCCTGTCCGCTTACTCAACTGCTTCCTTTGGGCTGTGCTAGCTCGCTCGCTCTCTATCACTTGGATGCTGTTTCTCTCCCGCTGTCTGCTCTCCTGCAGTTTGCGCTCTGTGCACTTGTGCACTTGTCTCTGCTGATGCTTCTTCTTCTTTATTATCTACAATTCCCTTTTTGCTAACAACTAGCGCTGCCGCCGCCGCCGTCAGCGTCGCTGCCACCCAACTTCCGCCCAGTTGCGCGCAGTTTTCTTTTTCTATATATTTCTGCTTGTTGTTGTTGTCTGTTTTTTTTTTCTAAATCACTTGACCCGATTACCTGGTGGCTGCACCACCACCAACACCACCATCCGCAGTCGCAGCAGCAACAGCAGCAGCGGCAGCGTCAACAACCAATGATGGTCATTTGTTTTGCCGCTTTCTAACGAACCAGTTGAATTTGCGCACGCGTCGTCAAGTGAGCGCAACTGTGTCTCTTCTGCTTCTTCCTCGTCTTCTACTTCTGCTTGCCGTCGTTGTTGTTGTTGTGTTTGCCAATACATTTGGCTCCAGTTGCCGTCTGATTGTTGTTGTTGTTCTTGTTGTTGGCCGTTGGCTGCACTTGAATTTATCCGCTAGCTGCGACGCAAATAAACACAAAAAAAAAAATAAAATTGAAATAAAGAAAAAGCGCTTGGCCAACTGTTTGGAGGCAGTTGCTAACTTGAGTATTTATCGTTTGCATTAAAATATTTTGTATGTGTGTGTTTGTGTGTGACAGAAACTCTAAAAAAAAATCAAATTATCTAGCTAAAAATGAACCATAAATACTTTGCTTTAAAAAGTGCTCACAGTTTTTGTGCCAAGTTTATAAACTAAACTTTTAAATTTTAAAAGATAAAAAATGTTTGTTTCTTAATTTTTTTATTTTTTACGGTGTTAAGCATTTTGTGTTAAAAACCAACTAAAAAGCTTTGTTTAAAATATTGTATTTGTTTAAAATACAATTTATTAAATTCAAAAAGTTGTTTCTATTATTTCCAAAAGTTGCTTAAAATTAAAAAATCAGTTTAAAATTGTAATTTTTTTTGTGCTTAAAGAAATTTAAAAAGGTAAAGATTTCTTTTCATTAATTAAAAAAAATCAAAGATTTTTTTCTATTATATAAAGGTAAAAAATATCTTAATTTTTTATTTATTTGTATTTTATTTTTACTTTGAAAACTTGTAGAAAATGAAATTGGCCTAAACAACGATTTTTAGAAATTCGAATACTTTGTATATGTTTTACAATAGCCAAACATATAATGTACAAAAATTCAATTAAATTAAATAGAATATATTTTTAACAACAATCCAATTTAGTCTACAATTAAAATTGCCGCAACATTTGACTCATATATGCGATATAAAAAATAATTTTTGCAGCAAAGCTGTTAAATTCTTAGTAAAAGTTTCATTTTTTTTTTGAGCATGAATCATGCATTAACGATTAGTGCGCCAGGGCAATTATTATATACTCTATAGAGATATAAGCAGAATTCAAGTGGAAGTAATTGCGCTTTAAACTGTTAAAAAAAAAAAAAATTATACATTATTATGATTAAAGTATATGTATATAAATAAAGAACTATATATATACATTTAAAGAAATGTTTTCATTTTTATTAATATTAATATATTAATATACTATATATAAAACTGATTTCAATGCAGCTGTGTTTACCGCAATTATGTGGAAGATATCAAAATATAAACATTTATATTGGTTTGACACATGTACATATTTATGTGGACACTCATGTGATTTATGAGGCGTGGCACACGCACTTTTGAGGGGCGCTTACAAGTGGCCAACACATGATTAGCACAGAATTCTTCAATTGCAAAAGCTTAACAGCAAGGATAACAAAACCAAAATGAATGTGCATATTCATATGTCTACATGTGTGTGTGTGTGTGTGTGTGTCTCTCTCTCTCTCTCTCTCTGTGTGTGCGTACTTTAAGCTTATCCGGCATCTTTGCGGCAATCGACATCGTCGTCAATCGTAAATCGGCATTTGGCATTCTCCACGCAATTGTTGCTGTTTGTTTTGTGCTTTCTCTTTTTTATGCGACAAAACAAGACACGCACAAATACACAAACAAACACAGTCGTCAATAATTGTAGCCAAGTGCAGCAGCTACAACAACAACAGCAACATTAGCAGACAGACGAGTCCAAGTCCAAGTTGTCCATTTCCATTCTCAAGTTTCTATAGATGGTTTGTTGTTGTTGTTGCTGTCTCAAATGTGTTGTGTGAGTAATGCGACTCGAGTGTGGGCGTGCCGGGCAGTCATCATCAACATCATATCACTGAACTGCTTATCAATTGATATGTGTGCCTGTGTGCGTGTGTGTGTGAGTTGCGTGCAGTGCTGCCAACTTTTGACAAGCCAGCAAGCTAGTTTTAGAGCCAAAAATAAAACAAACAGGAAAATGTGCAATGCATTTTTTCTTTTGAACATTAATCGTTGTTTATAAATATGTCAATGCATTTGAACTTGTTTGTTTAAACAGCAAAGAACTGGTTAAACCAAATACATTTCCGTAAAAATAAAAAAGTTTCTACGGATTCGTAAATTAAATATATAAACCACAGTTCTTCACATTTTTTAAAAGAAATGTTTTTTTCTTCGGTTCGTAGATAAGGCATTTTTTTTTTAAATATGAAAAAGTGTTTTACTGACTAATGTACGAATTGAATATATAATATAACCTAAAAGTAAAACAAAAATGCAGTTTCTTGCTTTTTTTTATATTTTTTTTTAACTAAACTAAACTAAAAAATAAAACAAATGAAGTAATTTTCTTTTTTTTACTTTTTAGTTATTTTCCATATAAATGCAATTTTAAAATTTTTTATTATTGATCCAAATGAAATGTTTAAAATTGAATAATTTAAAATGTTTGAAACATTAAGCAATAAAACCTCGTTTTCAAAATATGTATATCTTTTTTAAAAAAGTTGTATCTAAAAAAATTAAGTTTCATTAAATAGTTGGAAAAATGTGTGTGTGAAATCTTTCATTACTTAAAACAAAACCTTTAAAAAGAACAAGTTAAATAAAGCCAAAATTCCCGCCAAATGCAAATATGTCTGGGGGAAAAAAGGCGAAATGGGCATCACTGGCTGGGTGATTCACCTAGCGGCTGCCGCAGTGGCAAACAACGATAACTAAACATAGCAATAATCACAACAATAATACTAATAAATTTTTATTTTTTGCAATTCTAGCCGCACGAACCTCCAAAGCAGCAATAAATAAATAAATAAAGCAAAAAAAGAAAATAAGAATAGTTTACTTGAAGAGAAAAATAAGTGAACAAACAAAGAAACAAACAATTGCGTGGAACTCGTCTGCTGTAATTGGAAAAGTGAGACATCGCTAAAGGCAGCAGCGATTCGACGACCAGAGCGATTGCAATTGCCTGGCATCGAACTACACTACACCAGACCCACACACACACACACACACATACAGAAACACACCTGCAACACACACACTCACAATGGCCTGGCGCTTTAAGGCTTCCAAGTATAAAAATGCCGCGCCCATTGTGCCCAAAGCGGAGGCTTGCGTCCGCGAAATCTGTGTGGGCAGCTATCAGACCTATGGCAACAATATTGCCGCATCGGGTGCCTTTATGGCCTTCAATTGGGAGCACACTGGCTCCAGTGTCGCTGTCCTGCCCCTGGACGATTGCGGGCGCAAGAGCAAGACAATGCCGCTGCTCCACGGACACACGGACACGGTGACAGATTTGAAGTTCTCGCCGTTTCACGATGGACTCCTGGCCACAGCGTCGCAGGATTGTCTGGTGAGTAATTGATATACAGTGCAAAAAATAATGTAGCAAAAAAAAAGTAGAAAAATCGTTTGATCTAGAATGACCATTTAAAATTGTATGTAAGTTTTATAATCTTAAAAAAATGTTCATGGTCTCATAGTCAAAAAAAAAAAAATGTATTTTTATCAATAATGATAATTTGAGAAAATTACCTCTTATATAAAAATCAAAAATGTTTAATATTAAGTATATATAAACAAATAAACTTCTTAATTCTTAATGCACAAAACCATTGAATTCTTCATTTTTTGCCATTTTTAATTGATCAATTAACTTAAATTAAAATCTTCTTGCTACCATTTTAATTTAAAGCACAATTTTCTAATCAATTTCCGTTAGAAAAGTTACTTAGAAATATGTGAAAATATGTTGCAAATTAAGGCCAGCTATTTAGTTAAGCAAACGTGTTGACAAAGCTTTCACTGAACTTGATTTACCTTATTGCATTGCAGGTAAAAATCTGGCACATACCCGAAAAGGGACTGGAACAATCGCTATCCGACCCGGAAGCCGTTTTCTCACACAAGCAACGGCGCGTGGAGACGGTTGGTTTTCATCCCACCGCCGATGGTCTCATGTACTCCACAGCCGCTGGTTGTGTGGCGCTCTTCGATATTGCTGTCCAAAAGGAAATCTTCTGTGAGTATTTTTGAATTAGAGAAAATGTATCTGTGCTCAGTTTTAATAATGGATGCTTTGCAGCAAACAATGAACATCCCGAGGTCATACAATCGGCCAGTTGGCGCGAGGATGGCACCGTTTTGGCCACTAGCTGCAAGGATAAGTGTGTGCGCATTTTTGATCCACGCGCCGCCGGCTCGCCCATACAAATGGTGGCCGAATCGCATCAGAGCATCAAGGATTCCCGTATCGTTTGGCTGGGCAATCAGTCGCGCATCCTGACCACCGGCTTCGATGCGGCCCGTTTGCGCCAGGTGATCATACGCGATATACGCAACTTTAATACGCCCGAAAAGACTCTGGAGCTGGACTGCTCGACGGGCATTTTGATGCCGCTGTTCGATGCCGATACAAATATGCTGTTCTTGGCCGGCAAGGGGGATACGACCATCAACTATTTGGAGATAACAGACAAGGATCCCTATTTAATCGAAGGACTTAGGCATACGGGCGAACAAACCAAGGGCGCTTGCCTGGTGCCAAAGCGTGCACTCAAAGTGATGGAGGCGGAGGTGAATCGTGTCCTGCAGCTCACCTCGAACATGGTCATACCCATTATGTACCAGGTGCCACGCAAGGTGAGTCCACAACATAGTTTAAATATGCTCCTAGCTGGATTTGCGTAAAAAATATATATTATCTAAACGGAACAAAAATTTAAATTTGATTGCTAAAAAACAAAAATAAAATTCGAAAATAAAACTCTTGTTAGAGTTCATTTTAATGAATTAAATATATTCTCAAATATAAATTATAATTTGGAAAACATTTTAAAAAAATATCAGAAACTCGAAAATACAAAAATAGTAAAACTAATAATCTAAAGTTTTATTCAATGTAATTTTATGACAATGCTTCAATATTGTTAGCAATAATATTTATCATTTTCGAAAATATTTTTTTTTTATTATTATCTCTATAATTTGTGAAAAGTATTTATTCAAAAATTAGAGTTATATATTTTTTTTAAATGATTGTAAATGGAGTCTTGCATTTTTCTAGACTTATCGGGACTTCCATGCCGATCTTTATCCAGAAACAACGGGCTACAAGACGGAGCTAATTGCCGGAGAGTGGTTGAATGGCACCAATCAAACGGTGCCCAAAATGAGTTTGGATCCGGCGAAGCGCGAACACGGCGATGAGCCCATTATCGTAAGTTAAACACAAACACATATCTTAAATCCACAATTAATTAAGATTTAGGTTTTGATTGAATTTCATTTAAAAATTTCAATATTAATTAGTATATACAATATAAAAAGCTATTTTACTTGGTTCATAAAATAAGATTTGTTTTAAGCTGTGATAATTATATTATTAGGTGGAGGAGAGTCTCGAGTATTCAAATTCAATACAGTTTTAACACGATAGTAAAACATAAAAAAAAAAGCAAAATTTAAAATTTTAACCAGAAAATCTCCGACCTATAATGTATATACATTCTTTATCAACATCAAGAGTTTCGTCCGTCTTTCTGTATTTATGCAAACTAGTTTCGCAGTTTAAGATTTTCCATAAAACTTGGCATAGGTGTGTTTGTATTCAATTCTTTTTTTTTTTTTTTTTGCATAGGAACAATCGATCGAAATATGAATAATTTTTATAAAAAACTTTTTTTGAACATATATTGTTTAAAAATGTCGCGTTTTTTTACTTTTGCTTATTTTATTTATTTATTTATTTTTTTTGGTATTCATTTTATACACATATATACATATTCAATCTTCGGCAATTTTCGGCACCTCAAAAAATTACTGTTCTTACTTGTTAATATATAATTTCAAAAACCTAACGAAATTTGTCTACAAAAGATCGTAAAATTAAAAAAAAAATATACTTTTAAAATTGCATTCTCCATTTAGGGTTTTGGTTCCTTAAGTTTATCCCATATTTTTATTATTGAAACAATTAAATTTATGATTTTATTTGTTTATTATAAATCTTATCACAGCTAGGTTATAAATAATAAATATTCAAGTATTCAATTATTATGTATTCAAATATAAAAATACGTTCGAGTATATTAATCGGAAACGGATTCCGTTTAAGGTTCGATTAATAGTACAAGTAAAAGTGGTATTTCTGGCTTGAGCCGTACCGGTCAACTAAAAATCGGTTTGTGCTAAACACATAGGCTATATACAAATTTTTATAGCTGATATCCTGTTTGCAATCGTCTAGATACATCGTGGCAATTTGACCGATTTCATTAAGAACCTTGAGAACCAAAAGGCCAAGGGAAAGAGTTCAAATCAGAATCAGAATCAGAACCAAAATCAGCAGAGTCAAAAACCGGCCGCAACGTCGGCCACCAAGCGGATGGACAACGAGCACTTTGTGCTCCTGCGCAAGTGCAACAACGGCGAGGAGAAGAACGGCAACGATAAGCGCTTAACCAATCCCAAGGTGCCATCGGACGAGTGCGGATTGAGCCAGAGCGAGCTCATCTGTAAATTTGAGGCCAAATACAAAACGGACTCGGAGAAGGATGCCCACGTGGATGAGAAGGAATCGCCCACCGAACACTCGACGGGCAGCAGCGAGGAGGCATCCTCCTCAGCGGCACTGGACACCCACTCGGCCAGTGGCAGCCAATCGCCACCAAAGCCCATGCCGCGCACATCGCGCAACAATTCCCTGCCGGAGGCAACCACCCCACAATCTGGCGGCGAATCGGCCAGTGAGAGCAACACGCCGCGTCCGCGACCACGCACCACGGCGGCAGCCGCTTACAAGGTGCCCGCCCACAGGCAGCTAATCCAAAACAAATTCTTTTCAAGTTTCTGTTTTTGAAATTTTTTTTTGTAGTTTTTTTTATTTTTAGCTAGTTAAATTGTTTTATTTTTCTGCAAAGTTCGCTGAATATTTCATTCCAAAAATTCCTCACGTAAAATGTTGAAATGAGCCTCAAGACAAAACAGTCATTTTTGTTGTCAGTTCCCTTGTTTCACATTTATTTGCTCCTATTTACTGTTGTGTGGTAAAATTTTTATTTTTAATAATTGTTTCGTTTTTCATTCAATTTAGTGTGTTTTAAGCCATAATGGATTTCAATTCCACTTCGTTTGCAGTGATATTTTAATTTTTCTTATCGGTTGCTTAGCTTTTATCGTTTTTCCCGTCTTAGTTATCGTTTCATTCCAATGTTCCACTTTCGGAATATACAAGTAATATGAATATTTTAATTAGTTGATTATTTAATTATATGTTTTTCTTTTATCATATTGCTTTGTTGTTGCCTAACGTAACTGATAATATTTATCTGTTTTACAGCCACGCCTTGGCCCAAAGCCCTTCTCTAGCAACACTGGCGACGTCTCCTTTGACAAAGTGTTTGCTGTGCCCGTTGCCCCCGGCTCGCATGAGAATATATCGAACGTTGGACAAGATAACTGCAGCGATGTGCCGACACCAGGTGCCAAGCCCGATCTCATTGTGGAAATTGAAATTAAAAGTAAGTAACGAGTAGCAGGTGACGAGGGCCGAGCAGCAAATAACGAATCGCGATTAACGAGTGACTAACAACGAGTTGATTGCAACGAACTGTCTTAGAGTGGTTCGAGTGACGAGCAACGATTAGCGAGAAAAATAATATCAAGCAACGAGTAGCCAACAGCGAGTAACGAGTAAATAAGCTCGGGGAACTTGTAACAATAGCAAACAAAGCAGAGAATATCAAAAAAAGTACCAAGAAACGATTAACTAGCAACGAGTAGCGAATAGCTAACTACATGTAATCGTAGTCCGACTAATCATTTTATTTGCATCTCTTGCAGAAAGCCATGAACGCGAGCCAAATGTTGCAGGCAATGGCAACGGCGTACAAAAATCATTGACCACATCGGAGCGTCGCAAGGTAAATGCTTAACATTCAATTATATATATTTATATGCCTAGGATAGCCGAATTTTCTTAATTAACACACTTGCCTAATCTTCAACTCTTGACCTCTCTTACATGTCTGTTCCAACAAAAAAACAAAATCGTGTCTTCTCCCGTTTTGTAAATAACCAAAAAACAAAACCACGTAACCTGCTAACTAACACCCAAATTTCTCCTTCTGTGTACTTCTGTGCTTTTACTACTTGTCTACTTTATTCCCGAACCGCAACAACAACTACAACTACAACTACAACTATAGTCTTCGGCTGACGATGACGAATCATCCGATAAGGTCTGCAAAAAGGATGCACTATTTGCAATTTCTGTACAAATTTGTTCACCTCTCAATTTTTTGTTCACTTTACAAATTTCATTTAGATTTTCGAACAAAACTCAGAGTCGTCAGAGAACTCGACGGAGGGCGAGGATCGCACCGATGCCGATTTGCGACGCTTCTCGGCGGTGCGCAGCAGCATTGCCGAAAGACGTCGCGTCTACGAGAGCCGCTCCAAAAGCCAGGTGGACGAGAAGGCGCAGTCGCCAGTGCCACTGTGAGTATATATCTACTCGTTGCATTTGAAGTTGAACTCATTCTAAACTCTAAAAGTAACGAGTAAGCACTCGTTGCTTTGGGAATGCAACGAGTTTCTAACCATTCGCTTAACAAATCATTAAGAGGGTTATTTTAAAACTAATTTAAATCTACTCGCTGACATAAAAGTAGCGAATGTTTTTTTAAAAAAAAAAAAGGTAATCCCCTATTACTGATAAGGGAGATTTTTATAGATCCAAAAAGTAAGCACTCGTTACGTAGAAAAATAATAAATTAATTTATATAAAATTAAAAATTTAATTTTTTAATATCTCCGTCGTGAAACGAGTCTATTACAATATTTTAGTACCGAGTACCGAGTGAATTTAACGAGTAAGAAAATTAACGAGTAAAAACTCTTGAAATGCAATCTTGAAAATAGAAAAGTATTTCAAATGATTTCAAGAAAAGTAACGAGTAAAAACTCTTGAAATGCAATCTTGAAAATAGAAAATTATTTCAAATTATAAATTTGAACAAATTAATCAATTTAAATTTTTTTTTGTTTTTCCTGCATTTAGACGCCGCGAGAGCTCCAAGGTGGAGCCGCTTAAGTCCAGCCAACAGCTGGGCGGCAACAGCAATGTTATCCCAGGCAGTGGCATTGACAGTAAACGCATCTCGGTGCCCGAGGGTAAGCTGCTGGAGGAGCATCGGCAGCAGCGCGGCAATGGTGCCGGCATCAAGAAATCGGCCACAGAGGCGGCGTTCAGTGCTGCGTCCACCAAGCGCACCTCCACCGTTTTTGGCAAGGTGTCCAAGTTTCGTCATTTGAAGGGCACGCCCGGCCACAAGTCCACACACATTGAGAACTTGCGCAACATAAGCCGCCAGATACCCGGCGAATGCAATGGCTTTCATGCCAATCACGAGCGTGTCGCTGTGCCGCTCTCCGGGCCCGGCGGCAAGATAGCCATCTTTGAGCTGAACCGTCCGGGTCGGTTGCCCGACGGCGTCATACCGTCGCTGGTGAACGGCAGCAATATCATGGACTTTCAGTGGGATCCGTTTGATGCACAGCGTCTGGCGGTTGCCTGCGACGATGGCATTGTCAAATTGTGGCGCATCGAGGAGGGTGGCCTCAGTGAGCCGACAAATACGCCGCAAGGCGAACTGACCGCACATCTGGACAAAATCTATTTCATACGCTTTCATCCGCTGGCCGCCGATGTGCTGCTAACCGCCAGCTACGATATGACCATCAAGCTCTGGGACTTGCGCACCATGACCGAAAAGTGCGCACTCACCGGCCACTCGGATCAGATATTCGATTTCGCCTGGAGTCCATGCGGCAAACTGGGCGCCACCGTTTGCAAAGATGGCAAAATACGTGTCTACAATCCACGCAAATCGGAGACACCCATACGCGAGGGCAACGGACCGGTGGGCACACGCGGGGCACGCATCACCTGGGCACTGGAGGGTCACTACATTGTCTGCACCGGATTCGATAAGTTAGACACAAAAATACCCTTTATATTCTATATCTATTTTAAAATAACTTTGGCTTTTGTTGCAGGGTCTCGGAACGTCAGATCAGCGTTTACAATGCACAAAAGTTGACAGCGCCGCTGAATACGGCCAGTTTGGATGTGTCGCCATCGATACTGATTCCGTACTATGACGAGGATAGCTCCACCTTGTTTGTCACTGGCAAGGGCGATTCCACAATTTATTGCTACGAGATCACCGACGAAGAGCCGTATATATGCCCGCTATCGCATCATCGCTGCTCGTCGCTCCACCAGGGACTCAGTTTCCTCACAAAGAACCACTGCGATGTCGCCAGCGTCGAGTTCTCCAAGGCATACAGGCTGACAAACACAACCATCGAGCCGCTCAGCTTTACAGTGCCACGCATCAAGGTACTGGCTTAGAGATTAGTCCAAGAATAGAATGGATTATAATTAGAGGCTTACTTACTTATGCTCCAATTCAAATTCATTGTAGAAAAAAACCGTTGCACGTTTAACATAATTATTTATATTATTTGTATTTTGTTTTTTTCGCAGAGTGAACTGTTCCAGGATGACTTGTTTCCACCCACGCGCATTACATGGAGCCCCACACTGTCTGCTGAGGATTGGTTTGGCTGCAGCGACAAGATCGCTGCCAAAGTTAGCCTCAAGCCGGAGGGCATGGATACGCGTAAGACAATTGCGTCTGCCCTCTTCCTTATTCATCTCTAATTATTATTCTCGAACGAATTTAGTGTCCTCCATACAACAAGTGTCAGCGGCAGTCAAGAAACCGGAGCACTCACAATTTGGCAACAAGTCCGAATATGAAAGCAACAAGCAGCAGGAGGTAAAAAGTCACAATATATATCGCTGTCTCCCGCTCTCGATCTCTGTCTTAACATTTTTGTATTTCAGATTCAAAAATCGGTTAGCGCGCGCATGGAGTATACAACCAAGTTGGAGCAGGACGACATGGAGGGTGTCGACGAGAACGAGTGGCAGGAGTAGCGCCAAGGACGCCCACGTAACGCATACACATAAGCTATAATTATTAAATATACACTCATAGATAAGTTTAACTCGTAAATGCATAATCTCTATGCATAATTATATACACACACACCAAACACAGACATACACACACACACACAAACACACACACAGACTAACACATGACCCGGCCAGGATTACGTTTAGGTAATTCGTGAGCTTTGCTCTTTTTTCCCCCCCCCTTTTATCCCTCTAAAACTCGAATCCAAGCCATGTAAATAGCCAATGCATTAATTAACTGCTCGGTGCTGCTAGAACTTAGAAAGAGATAGATCGAGAAAGAGGGAGAGCTAGATAAAAAGAGCGCGAGAGAGAGAGAGAAACACTTATTGTATGCACTGCTAACTGGTTGTGTGCCAATATACCCGCAGTTACCCTGTACCCCCGAATATAACCAACTGAAGTTGCTCAATAATTGCCAAATTACAAATGTTAAGGCAGAATTCGTTTATTTTTGTTCGTTCGTTTTTTTTTATAGTTTTTATTGTATTTGCGCTTGTATTTGTTTTCCTTATATATATAAATATATATATACACATACATGTATTTACATATATATATACATTTTTATATATATTTTTTGTGTTTTTGTCTAAGTAGGTAGTCCTAAATTAGTTTAGCGTATTTTATATCAACAATTTTTTTTCTATAATTTTTACAATTATGATTTTTGATAGTTTTTGCATTGAGAGTAAGTTTGTGGCCATATATGCTGCTATAGAGGAGCAAGAAGAAGAAGAAGTTAGTGACAGGAAATGATTGTATATTTATTTTTTAGAGCTTTACGAGTATTTTTAACTCTCAGTCTACTTCATGTGTGCTCTCTAAATATTTATAAATATATACATTATATATATATATATTTTTGTTAGTAAATTGCGACACGATATTTCTCTCGGGAGCAGCTCAGCCGGGCCTAAACACACACACACACACGAAACACTTTTACACACACTTTGCATGGTGTATTTTATAGCATATATAGAGGACAAAAAAAAAAGTAATATATATGGTTTTTTTTTTAACAATTCGCTTTTTGTCACATTGTCACACGTTTTGATTGTGAGGATTAACCTCTTTCTAGTCTTTGTCTTTAGAAAAAAACGCATTCGCTACAAATTCGTTGCTTCCTTTTGCGATATTAAATCGTATCATGAGATATATAGAAAAGAAACCCCCCCCCCCCCATGCTCCCTTTTAAAGCAAACCGTATTTAACAGTAACAACAACAACAACAGAACATTATAGACTGTACTGAGACGTTTAATGCGTAAGCCAATCAAGCGAGTATTTTTGTTAATTATACTAAACCTTAATCTAAACAATAAGCGTCAAAGAAAAACTAAACTAACTAAATCAAATATGTAACGGCAGAATCAAATCAAAAAAACTCTACACAACAATGAAAAAAACAAAAAAAAGACAAATTTATTGATAACAAAAAACAAAAACTATAACATTAAAAAGAATTCCAAAACTGTTTAACGAAAAGACTTGCGATAAAACGCATCGTTGCCATTAAAGAAATTTGTATTTGTGTATTACAATAGAGACTATATATATGTATGTATATATAGACCGAAGCAAAACAGCATAATTTTGTATACTCTCATATATATATACATATATTACCATATAGTACTATATAACTAAAGTATATATTTTGTATACAATAGCAGCAACAACAAACAAAAGAAATGACAAATTTTCGACTGATTAACAACAATTTATTGACCAACAACCATAAACTACTCGGGATTGGCCTAAGCGTCAACCTGGAGCAATATATATATATATATATATTGATATATAAACATAAGTCACAACAACAACTTTCCAATCAATAAACGTTGCATTTATAAAGCATTCACAACTCCGCTTCAACTAAAAGCTCGCATTATTTATGCATCATATTTACAAATATTCAAACTTCCAACATTCGGGGCTTTTACATTTTGATACAACAATTTTCATCTCAAGTACTTATATATATAGTAAATATATATATATAGAGCATAAACTAAAACATACCCAAAAATATAACGTAAAAAAGTATTCAAAATAATTTTTGTTTTCTAAATTCCAATTAACATTCGCATTGATGTAAGTTCGTTTTTTTTTCTAATGTCTTTTTTGCGTTTTGGAATTTTCTGAAAAACTCTGCCGCAAGACTTTTAGACGTGGATTGTATCAATGCGACCCACAGTGCACAGAGGAGTTTTTAATATATTTGTTTCTACACTAACAACAACAACGGTCTCGATATTATAATAAATATATATATACATATATATTTTGTATTTTGAAAAGATATTTGCATGAGTGCTGATACTGAATACTGTATTTATTAGCCATAAATATATATATAAAAATGATATATAGTACATACATACATGCATAATACAATACATAACATATTTACAAATATACATGCATACATATACATTATATATATATATATATTTAGGTACACATTTCTTTTATAATGTCTCTCTTATTTATATTTATATATATATATACACAAATATATGTATACATAAATGTATATGTAGAAAAAAATTAAAAAAAAAAGAATTTTTTTGTAAACGCGATCTTCACGAATAACGATGCAAACCGAAAAGAAAACAAGATGATAAAAGCAGTTAAAGGAAAACATTCAAAAAACGAGAAAAAACAAAACATACACATTATACCATTTATTTTACAGTATAACCGATATCAATACTCTAGCCCTAAGTAACAGTAAAAAATAAAAATAAAAATAAAAAAACAAATATATTTATATACATAATTAAATAAAAACAAAAATGCAATACAAAATTAACCAAAATTATTATTTGAGAACTTTTATTACTTGCCAGTGGTGATAAAACTTCGTCTGGAAATCGATATTTATCGATTTCGGGATAACGGGGAGAATCGGAAGTTTCGGGTAAAAACTTGTATAATTAAACTCTTATTAAGCTCTTTACGGAATATCAACGTCGGACACTTTTAAATATATCGAAATTGTTCCTTATGCAATTATCGATTATGGGGTTGCCTGGACAACGAATCAACTGAGATTCATTCGAATCGAAATCGAACAAACAAACTTTCCCAATGCCAAAACGAAAATAACGTTAGTCCTTCCAAATATCGCTGGTGTGGTGTTAAACGAGATTTAATAGGGCTTAGATGAAGTTCCTCCTGAAGAAATGTCTGCGCAAAAAGGCGCCCGAAATGAAACCAGGCGCCATTCTGGACGCGGTCATCTCGCAGTCCTCGGCGACGGCCTGCAAGTGTCTCCTTTATAAGCTGGCCGACTATAAGCGTGGTGAGTCCATCAATCCAATCTAAGTCGAAAGTGATATATATTCATATGCGCCAAATAAGATGTATCCAAAATTCTTTAGATAAGCCTAAAAAACAGAGGTTGTCGATAAAGTAAAAATATGCATATCTCAGTCAAAAAAATGTCAGATCTTCGATTGATATACTTTTTTAGACTTGTAAGAATCAGGACCATCGATTGGCATTCAAAAATTTCCATCTTTAATTTTGACCATTTTTGACAAAAATCACAAGGGGTAACATCACAATTTTTGTCAAAATCGCGAAAATTTTAAATTTCAAAATTTTTAATGGGGATTAATTCTATAGACTTCCACGAGTTAAAAAATGTATATCTTTCCAAAATCGGACCAATTTTGGCCGAGATATAGTCAAATTAGGGCTATTACGAAAGGTAAAATTCGCATAACTCCGTCAAATAAAGCCTGATTTTCGAATAATACACCTTTTTAGACTCGTACGGATCTGCCCCATCGATTGGCATTCAAAAAATCAAATTCTAAATTTTGACCATTTTTGACAAAAATCACAAGGGGTAACATCACAATTTTTACCAAAATCGCGAAAATTTAAAAAAGAAAACTTTTGAATGGGGATTGATTCTATGGACCTTTAAGAGCAAAATGATATATATCTTTGCCAAATCGGACTGCAAACGGCCAAGATATAGTCATTTAAAGCTTAAAATATTTGAAAATTTGACAACCATTTTTGAATTTAATTTTTTTTCTATTTAATCAATCAACGATCATGAAATCAAATATATTTAAAATTTAATGAAAATGAAAAAAAAAAAAAAAATAAATGTGAATATATAGTAAAGATGAGTTTTGTGATCATTGCAGGCGGGGATCTGATCGATGCGATCAACACGGGCGGCCTGATCGCCGTCGAGCAGCTGATCCGGGAACAGTTCGGGGTGTTCATGTACAACGATGGCAAGGGCCAGGTGATCAATCGGGCCGAGTTCCTGCGCTGGAAGTACCGCGATCACACCGAGGTGACCATACCGATAGAGGCCTCCCTCTCCATCCACGATCCGCTCGGCAAGTGGGTGGACCACAAGGCCTGCTGGCAAATGCAGTACCGTGGCGCTCTCGGCGAGAGTCTGCTCCACGTGCTGATCATCTGCGACTCCAAGATCCACACGAAGTTGGCGCGCGTGCTGCTCCGCATCTTTCCCAATCTGGCGCTGGACGTGATGGAGGGCGAGGAGTATCTGGGCGCCAGTGCGCTCCATCTCTCGATTGCCTACAGCAACAACGAGCTCGTCGCTGATCTGATCGAGGCCGGCGCCGACATCAATCAGCGGGCAATCGGCAGCTTCTTCCTGCCGCGCGACCAACAGCGCTCGAATCCGGCCAAGTGCACGGACTACGAGGGACTCGCCTACATGGGCGAGTATCCGCTCGCGTGGGCCGCCTGCTGTGCCAACGAGAGCGTCTACAATCTTCTGGTCGATTGCGGCGCCGATCCGGATGCCCAGGACTCGTTCGGCAACATGATACTCCACATGGTGGTCGTCTGCGACAAGCTGGACATGTTCGGCTACGCTCTCAGGCACCCAAAGACCCCGGCCAAGAACGGCATCGTCAACCAGACCGGCCTGACGCCGCTCACCCTCGCCTGCAAGCTGGGCCGGGCGGAGGTCTTCCGCGAAATGTTGGAGCTGTCCGCCCGCGAATTCTGGCGCTACAGCAACATCACCTGCTCCGGCTATCCGCTGAACGCGCTCGACACCCTCCTGCCCGACGGACGCACCAGTGAGTACCCAAAAAGTTCCTCAAAATGTTTTCCAAAAAATACCCATAATTATTTTATTATATAATTTGTGCCTCTTAAATAAATATAAATACAAATTATAATTAACAAGTCAGATTGCTCTAGTCGGGAACGCCCGATTAGCAGATACCCTGAACCCATTAAATCGATAATTATCAAAGAAATATAAAATATACCCCACCGGGACTCGAACCTGCAACCCGTTACACAGCTCTTACCGACTGTACTACACTACCATTCAATAACTTAGCCTAACTTAACATAACTTAACACTTTTTGTTATATCGATAACAAAGATATCGATCATTTTATCGATCTTTTGAAATAAACTTGTTTTGCGTATGGTATATACGAACCGAATGAGTTCCAGATCAGCTTTCTAGCTTTTGTGGTCTCTAAAATCGATAGACAGACAGGTGGACCAACGGACAGACAGACGGACATGGCTACTATATGGTATATATTTATTTGAAGAATATTTACCAATTTTCCCCATTTTGTTACACAGACTGGAACTCGGCGCTGTTTATCATCTTGAACGGCACCAAGCCGGAGCATCTGGACATGCTGGACGGCGGCATTATCCAGCGCCTGCTCGAGGAGAAGTGGAAGACCTTCGCACAGAATCAGTTTCTGAAGCGTCTGCTCATTCTATCGACGCACCTGCTCTGTCTGTCCGTATCCGTTTATCTGCGGCCCGCACACGATGGCGACGACGACGCCGCCGAGAACGGAGATGGAGCCGCGTCGTCGGCAGCGCTCCAGGACGCACCGAAGATGACCGAACTGGACACGAATGGCGCGGACGATGGCAATGATTACAATGCCCAAACCGTGGCCCGCTACTGCGCCGAACTGGCCACCATCGCCGGCGTCCTCAGCTATGTCGTCTTCCAGCAGGGCGACGAGATCAAAAATCAGGGATTGTCCGCATTCCTCAAACAGCTGGTAGGTGAAAAAACCCCTCCCCTTCTAGTCCCTATATATGTCCTATATATGTGTTTAATAGTCGCG
This sequence comes from Drosophila micromelanica, assembly GCA_004143825.1. Taxonomy (NCBI): domain Eukaryota; kingdom Metazoa; phylum Arthropoda; class Insecta; order Diptera; family Drosophilidae; genus Drosophila; species Drosophila micromelanica. The sequence goes on from SCDY01000246.1 coordinate 23,013, forward strand.
AAACGTTTGGAAAAATATCGATCATTAGTTATCATAAAAAAATATATGTTTTTTCTTGATTAATTAAATTTTTTCTTGTTGTTTCGTCCTCTAGTCTCTAAGGTTCTCTATTATTATTATTTTGCAAAAATATCGATCATTGGAGATCATAAAAAATATGTGTGCCAAATTTTGGTGACTGCCTGAAATTGTGGGAGATATGGATTTTCTCAATTAATTAAATTTCTTTTCGATGTTTAGAGGAGAAAACGTCCTCTATTATTATTATTTTGGAAAATTATCGATCATTAGAGATCATATGAAAAATATGTGTGGATTTTTTTTGATTAATTAAATTTTCTCTTCATGTTTTGAGATCGTCATTTCTAGCTTTAAAAGCTCCTCTACTCCCTAACGTTATCTATTATTAACATTTTTAAAAAAATATCGATCATTAGAGTTCATAAAAAACAAATTGTGGCAGATATGGATTTTCTTGATTAATCAAATTTCTTCTTAATAATATTTGAGACATATATAATAATTATGCTTGTTTAATCCGGCCTATTCCTGAGAACAGTCGCATGCGCCGGCCAAGGCAATATTTTTGTTCTCCAACCTGTTAATCTTGGCATGCATACCATTTCGTCTGATCGGCGATACGGACACGGAGGAGGCCATTTTGATCTTTGCCGTGCCCGGCAGTTGGTTTCTGCTCATGTTCTTTGCCGGGTGAGTTTTGTCCCCTGAAATTTTTGGAATTTTTGTTCAACTCTTTTTTTTTTTGCAGTGCCATTCGCCTCACGGGTCCTTTTGTGACGATGATCTATTCGATGATAACGGGCGACATGTTCACCTTTGGCATTATCTATTCGATTGTTTTGTGCGGCTTCTCGCAGGCATTTTACTTCCTCTACAAGGGACATCCGCAGGTGCAGTCGACCATGTTCAACACATACACCAGCACCTGGATGGCACTCTTTCAGACCACGCTGGGCGACTACAATGTGAGTGTTCGGGTATAACCTCAAATGCTGACATAACCTCAAAACATTTAGTTTCTTAAAACTTAAACTTACTTTCTACTAAAACAAGCAAGAACTAGATTAATTGTTAAACATAAAATTGAGTTAAAAAAACAATCAAAATATTTAAAAAAAATAATAATAATAATAATAATTTTTGAGCTGAGGTTCGAGCCCACAGCTAGAAGCTTACATTTTTGAGAAACATGGCAGCAATTTTTAATATATTAAATACATCCGACAGTATCCCGATCTGAATCAGACAACCTATCCGAACCTGTCGAAAACGGTGTTCGTCATATTCATGATCTTCGTGCCGATCTTGCTGCTGAACATGTTGATCGCGATGATGGGCAACACGTACGTGACCGTCATCGAGCAGTCGGAGAAGGAGTGGATGAAGCAGTGGGCCAAGATCGTGGTCACACTGGAACGGGCCGTTCCGCAGTCGGACGCCAAGGGCTACCTGGAGGCGTATTCCATACCGCTGGGGCCGGCTGACGACACCGGTTTCGAGGTGCGCGGCGTGATGGTCATCAAGAGCAAGAGCAAGACCCGGGCCAAGCAGCGCAAGGGCGCCGTCTCCAACTGGAAGGTGAGTGGCCCGTAACCGTAACCGTAACCGTAACCGTAACCGTAACGTATTTTTTGAATTCGTTATCCCGTTTTAAATGTTAGCGCGTGGGACGCGTCACGTTGACGGCGCTGAAGAAGCGCGGAATGACCGGCGAGGAGATGCGTCGCCTGATGTGGGGACGCGCCTCCATCTCCAGTCCGGTCAAGGTGGCCAAGCAGAAGCTCAAGGATCCGTACAATCTGCACACCGAATCCGAATTCACCAATGCCATGGACATGCTCACATTTGCCAACAATCCGGCCTCCAGCAATGGGGTTCCCCTGCGCACAACAACAACAGCAGCAGCAACAACAGCAGCAACAGTTGCTGCTCCGGATCCGTTTCGTGAGCTGATCCTCATGTCGGATCAGCGGCCAGATGCCCACGATCCCCATTACTTTGCCGGCCTGCAGCAGCTGGCGAACAAGGCCTTCGATCTCGTCGAGCAGACGCTCAAGACGCAGGCCAAGAAACCAGCCGGAGCAGCTGTTGTCCCGGCCACGCCCATCCCAAAGCCGAGCACAGCTGTCCCGGCCGTGCCCGCGACTGCGACTGCGGCAGCTCCTGTGGCCATGCCCATGGCCAGCAATCTGACCAATTTGTTTCAGGACCCGAAGGACATTGTTGATCCCAAGAAGCTGGCCGAGTTCATGAGCATGCTGGCCGACGTGGAGACCGAGGAGAGCGACAGCGGCGGACCCATCCTCGGCAAACTGTCGCTGGCCAAGCGCACCCACAACGCCTTGGCCAAGGCGGAAATCGGCCGGTCGCCCAATTTCGATGGCCAGCCCATGGCGTCCGTCTGGGGACAGCAGCTGACGGATCTGCCCGCCATGGAGGCGGTAAGTTGGCCAACAGCAAAGACACTTTTATTGCTCAGGGTGATCCGTTCCAGGTGCACTTCGACTACGACGAGACGGTCGCCGAGGAGGTGCTGACCATCGAGCAGGAGGCCGATGCGGAGACCGAGGACGGCAACGGCGGGCCCGATGACAGCGAGGATCTGCCCACAGCCGAGCAGGTGCACGCCACCATGAAGCAGTTCCATCTGCGCAAGTGCCAGCCGGCCCAGGACGAGGCCGCCCGTCGGGCCAAAAGCGCCCGAATCCGACGCAGAAACAAGTGAGTTCCGACGAGGCGACAGATTTATAAAAAAAAAAAGTTGTGCTGATTCGGTTTGTGCCATGTCTCCTCTAAAATCTTGTTACGCAAGTCCTAGGTTCGAGTCCCTGTCCATCGTTTTGTTTTTTTTTTTTTGTAATTTTGCAGTTTTTAGGGATTTTGTATACAAACTTATTATATACTATAACTACTAAAAATATCCTCTAAAAATCGCCAAAACAAATTTTTTTGTAAAACCCAAATCGATATAAATCGATCAACTCACAAAAGTGATGCGAAATATCCTAGGTTCGAGTCCGTGTCCAAAGTTTTCATTGTAATTTTACAGTTTTTCTGGATTTCGTATAATTTTTGTTAGACACCCTAAGGGGTTGATTGGTTTGAAGAGGTAGGTTCGAGCCCCGGTGGGTGCAAACAAATTTTGTTTTCATTTTCCCTATGTTGTTTTATGATGTGTGTAAAATGTATGAAAAACTTTTGTTTATAAGAAAATCTTACGTTACCAACATTTTACAGGGTATCACCGGAGGAGAGCGACGCGGAGCTGGAGAGCAAGCGCCAGCAAGCGGCACGCGGACGTTCGGCGGCCGCACGGAAGCCGGAATCGCCGCCGGATCCGCTCGAGCCGTGGAGCACTCGCGAGCTGCAGGACATCAACAAGATATTAGCCAAAAAGAAATGAGCAACAATGTTTTGTTTATAAATTTTGTTGTTTTTTTTTTGTTCTTTTGTTTGATTTTTTTCTGTTTTGTTTTTGTTTTTTGATGAATTGCTTAACTTAAATACCACACAAAAAAAGTGAATTACAAAATCTTGTCCAAGATGAAAACCAGAAAGCGGCTTCACTTTGGCTGAACGACAGAAGATGAGCTTGGCTAAAGCCTTTCAGATTGAGTTGTTGCGGCAATTTTACTTCAGTAAATACAAATATTGAACTATACAAATACAATACACAATATATATATATATATATAAATACTATATATATTTTTTTTTCTTTTGAGGGGGATCTTCTTTTACGTATTGTTAAAATAGAATGTGAAACCTGCAGCCAGGACATGCTACTCGAACTGTAGTTGGCTATAACTATATCTTGTTAGCTGTGCTTAAGGTATATACACACACACACACACACACACACACACCTAAACCCAAAAAAAATTGTGAGCTCTGCTGGACAAAACTTAAGCATAAAATTGGCAACGTGAAATTTAAGCTAGAGACTTGAGTGTGTGTGCGTGTGTGTGTGTGTGTGTGTGTACAGATATTATTTCTTCAATTTGATTTGATATGTACAATAAGCAGGACACATTTGTGACTACAGTGAAGGCTCTATATAGCAAACAGCTTTTACTGTAATGTAAACAAAAATTTAACAAAATAGAAATTTAAAAAAATCCCTTTTACATTTACCATTAATATATAAATATATAAGTATTGGAAACATCAAAATGCATTTCGATTGTATTTACAATTCTGCCATATAGCTGTGCGTTTTAAAGAGCCTTCACTGTAGCCGTGGACAGGGTAGCATACCCTGATCAGCTGTTCGGCTTCACTTTGCTGCACTAAACACTAAATACATTACAATTAAAATGTATTACAGCTCTAAATTGTTTTGTTTGTTTTCTATTTGTTTTCCTGTTTATACAAATGCTTAGCTTGCTAATAAAAAAATGAAATTGGGGGAATTGTGACTTAGGTGCTAGCTAATAAGTCTCTCCAACTGCATTAATATACATATGTATACAATTAGTACGAAACTGTGAATGGCAAAAACACAATTGCCAATTTTCAGTTAATAATTTTGCCTCCCGATGCTTCGATATGATTTATATAATGGCCAATTTTGGACTTAAATTCAATGCTAAACTTTAAAATTTAAATTTATACTTAACAATTAGGTGGTGTGTGTGTGTGTGTGTGTGTGTGTGTGTGTGTTGTGTGTGTTTTGGGCTTTTGCTTTTTAACATTTTTATTTTTCAAAGGGTTTTACCGAAAGCCGCTGTTCAGCGTGCGATCGGCGGTTAATGTTGCTATAGCCTGCGTTTGTGACTGCGCCTGCGTTGGCGTCGTCGCATTTATGAATATGGACGCTGTGCTGTTGTTGTTGTTGTTGTTGTTGCTGCCGTTGTTGCTGTTGTTGCTGCTGCTGCTGTTGTTGTTGTTGCTGCTGCTGTTTGGATTGTTGCTGGTTAGGTGTATTTGCTGGTGATGCTGCTGCTGCTGCTGTTGCTGTTGATGCTGCTGCAGTTGCTGCTGTGTCACAGCTGTTGCATTTGTGGGCGTGCCGCCCAGCTGCAATATCTGCTGTGCCGTCAGCAATTGTGTGGGTATTATAACCTGCTGCTGCTGCTGATGCTGCTGTTGATGCTGCTGTTGCTGCTGTTGCGCCGCCGCCGCTGCTGCCGCTGCCTGCACCGCAGCAGCCTGCTGTTGCTGCTGTTGTTGCTGCTGCTGCTGTTGCATCTGCAGACGCAACAAGTGCAGCTGATTGGCATTGATCGCAATCTGTTTTGGATTTAAAAGGGTTAAATGTGAAGTGCATTAATTAATTTATTGAATAATATTTCTTACCGGCACATTGGTCAGCTCGCCCGTTGGCGAGACAATCTGCTGCAGCAGTTGTATCTGCTGCTGCTGCTGCTGTTGTTGCTGCTGCTGCTGTTGCTGCTGCTGCTGCTGCTGTGCCAGATTCTGCAGCAGCGCCGTTTGCTGCTGTGCCGCCGTTGTTGGCGCCGGCGTCGCTGTCAGCTGTCCATTCGGTCCGGCGGTGAGTATCAGCTGCTGCGTCGGCTGCTGTGCAACAATATTCAGGCCCAGACTGTTCTGCTGCTGCTGCTGCTGCTGTTGTTGCTGCTGCTGTTGCTGCTGCTGCTGCTGGTGCTGGTGGAGCTGCTGCACCAGCTGCGCCGGCTGCTGGCCGGGCAGCGCGATAAAGTACTGCAGCTGCTGGGCACCGGCGCCCTGCTGTATTATCTGCAGCTGCTGCGGCTGATGCTGCTGCGCTGTGATCTGCTGCAGCTGCTGGTTAGTGCTCGCCGCCGCCGCCGCCGCAAACAGATCCGTATTGACCGTGCTGAAGCCGAGCACCTCCGCCGCCGTCGCGTCCAGCTTGAGGCCGCCCGCTGCAGCAGCCGCAGCCGCAGCCGCCGCAGCAGCAGCAGGTACATTGGCGCCTCCCACAACGTTGCCGGTTGTAAAGTTAACACTCGTGTTGTTGTTGTTGCCAACAACAGCTGTTGCTGCCGCTGCAGCGGCCGCAGCAGCAGCAGCGGCAGCCGCCGCCGCTGAAACATTGGAGCCGGTTGGCTCTTTGGTTTTCTGCGTGGTTGACGGTTTGATCTCCTCGCGCGGCACAATATCGATGAGAAAATCAAACTGATCATAGTTGGCAATCGCCTGGGCGATATCCGAACGCTGCAGCGTCCGGCGCCGGCTCTCCTCGGTGTGGACCCAGGCGCGCATCGTCAGCTCCTGGATGAAATATTCGCACGCCTTGGCGAACAGCAGAGGGGCCTCGCCCGCTATCATTTTGGCATTCTCGTCCAGTTTCATGATCTTCTTGATGCGCGCCAGCGGCAGCACCTGATGCTTGGCATCCACCTGCCCGATGCCGTTCACCTCGCTCAATATGTTTGGCCAAAAGTTGTCGATCGTTGGCGGCGGCTTGCGCACCATCTGAACCCGCGACGCCTTGGCGGGCTTCTCCTTTGCTCCCGAGCCGGCGGCAGATGTTGCCGTCGTCGTTGTTGTTGTCGTTGACATCGAGCTGACACTGATGCCCGTGTAGCCGGCGCTGTTCGTCACCGATAATCCCGTTTGCATTGGCATTGTCAGCTGCTGGGATGTGACAATAACGGCATTTGGTCGCCGCAGGCCCGGCGTTCCTGCTGCTGCTGTTGTTGTTGTTGTTGTTGTTGTTGCCGCCGCCGCCGCCGCAGATTTTCCCAGCGCGTCGCTTAGCTCAACTTTGATTGGCGTCACGGTTATGGTGTTGTCAAACATTGTTGTGGCATTGCTGGAAGAACACAAACACACACACACACACACACACACGCACACACAAGGCACACCACAGACAAGCGCGCACACGTAAAATTAACAGAAAACACACAAAAGGAAAACGACAATACACAAATTTGTACACACTGTACCGAGACTCACCTATTTGGCGCCTTATTTGTGCTGCCATTGTTGGTGGCGTACATGGCCACGGTAGGTCGGTTGTGGCGCGTTTGCCGGCGGCTCTTGTTAACGCTTTGGGCACAGGCACAGCCACGAGAATTGTGTTAAAATTGGTTTAAAAAAAAAAACGTTTTGCTAGTGAATTTCGCAAATGCGTAATGCATACACAATGCGCTAGGGATGGTAACTGGTGCTGCAAAACAATCGATAGGGTCACAATAGTGAGCACGCATTGGCCATGCCAATTTGTCTGCTAAACTCAAGCTATCGATACCAGTCGTGGTGCTTGCGATATGAATATGTTCAAGCGAACAAATCGTTCACTAAGTTCGTTCACTTAATTCCCATTATTTTTAAATACTCCTAAATTAAACATAGATATATATGTAATTTATTTATGAACTAAATTTTATAAATAAAATTTAAAATATGTAAAAGCAATAATAATGGGTGTCCAGGTGATAAAAATAAGAAAGAATGGGACTCAAACGAACGATGAACTATCAGCTAGGACACCGTTCGTTCGCTCAGTTAGGTGAACAGTTGAAGTGAACCTGTTCCGGAACGATTCGTTACAACACTAAAGCATGTGTCGAGCACATTTGGCAGCCGGACCAATTGTTGATACAAATTAATTAGGCTTAAAATAAGTCAACTCTCAATGGTGACCAACAGCCAGGAGCGCGAGGCACTGCCGACGACGTCAGCGGTGACGGGACTGCCACAGAAGCGCTTCTACCGCCAACGAGCACACTCAAATCCGATTGCGGATCACAGTTTTGATTAGTAGGCAGCCGCCTTTGAATTCATTTGGACATGTTGTTAATCTATTTTATTTATATTTCAGTCCCGCCCGACCCGAAGATGTTGACTGGCGCTCACTGTATCCGAACATTGGCAGCGAACAGCAGGTGAAGTTCGCGGACATTGGCTGCGGCTACGGCGGCTTCCTCGTCACCCTGGGCGAAATGTTTCCGGACAAGCTGGCCATCGGCATGGAGATACGGGTCAAGGTGTCCGACTATGTGGTGGATCGCATCGCGGCGCTGAGGCTGAAACACAAAGAAACTGCCGCTTACCAAAACATCGCCTGCATTCGCACCAATGCCATGAAATATTTGCCCAACTATTTCGAAAAGAGCCAGCTGGAGAAGATGTTCTTTTTGTACCCGGATCCGCATTTCAAGCGCGCCAAGCACAAGTGGCGCATCATCAACCAGGCGCTGCTCTCCGAATACGCATACGTCCTGCGCAGCGGGGTGAGATCAGGGACCCCTAATTTGTCGCCTCAGTAAATGATGTTTTAATTGTGCGTTTTTCAGGGTCTGGTTTATACAATGACGGATGTCGAGGATCTGCACAAGTGGATTGTCTCGCACATGACCCAGCATCCACTGTACGAACGACTCAGCGACGAGGAAGCTGTAAGTAACAACCGTAAATGGCAGACGATATATAGATGGGTTAGCTTGGAAAATATCTAAATAGAACTAGACGTTGGATGAGTCTTCGCCAAATGTTGGAATCAATTTTACCATTGGAAAGATGGTTTTTGTCTCCTCCAGGCTCTCTAAGCATACCCTCAATAATCTTCGCCTTGGCTTATATTAAGTTTGTATTAAAAGTGTTCCAAAATGGGGATGTTGGATTAAAAGGCCATAGGTTCCGTAAATCTATAGCTTTTTCAGCTATTAACCATTTAGGAATTAGAGAACCTTCATGATTAGTTGTTATACTTTTTTATCATTTAGTTTATTAGTCAATATACTAGCTTTACAAAATTCGTATAAAGATTCTTAAGTAAAATACTGATCAATAAATAATTGTGAATAGGTCGGATTAAAAACGAAGAGATAGCTGAGATTGATCTATATAGCATCTGGTTGCCTTGTCCCATCTATATATATCAATAGAACTAAACATATTGAATTTTTTTTTGATCATGCTGATTTGATCAAATTTCATATTTGCAGAAGGCGGATCCGATTACGCCCAAGCTCTACCAGAGCAGTGAGGAGGGCGCCAAGGTGGTGCGCAACAAGGGTGATCATTTCTTGGCTATATTCCGCCGCATCTAGGCGATAATATATATATATATATTATTGGAAAAAACATATATCTTTAAATATATATTTTTTTAACATAAATAATTTAAGTGTGTAACAAACTAAAGACGCTTTTGTTTGTGGTCTGTTCCCACTCCCTCGTGCATCGCATTCAGAGGAATGCATTGCGGTGTCCAATGCCCTCACAGCTGATCAGGGTCTGTCCAAAGTCACCGTATTTAATGTCGAACTTAACGCCGGCGATCTGCTCCACCACATAGATGGCGGTTCGTGTGTGCTTGGTGAGGGCGCCGGTTCGGATGCGCGAGCATCCTTCGGCCAGTGCCATGTAGATGATCAGCTGGTCCTGCATGTGGTTATCCACACAGATCTCGTTCTTAATGTAACCGGCCAGCTCGCACGACACATTCGAGCCAATCATGTGGCCATAACTGTTCTTCTCGCCCACCGTCGCCGCGCCGAGCACACAGCCGGAGCCGGTCAACGCGGTCAGGATGATGCCGGCGCCATTGTCGCGCGCCTTATCCAGCGAATGCTTGTGCACCTGTATGCTGCACTCGTGCTCCGGCCACAGGCGGTGCATCTCACGCTCCGCCGAATGCTGCATGTCGAAGGCGATGCTCTTGGGCAATCGGCCGGCGTAGTAGGCGGCTCCCTTCACCGCCTCGAACTGGCCAAAGTCCGTTAATTGGATGGCGTTCAGTGTGCGCACCGGCTGCACCTCGAGCACGCAGCGTCCGTTGCCGCGCGGATAGAAGCCGTGTTGCAGCACCTTCAGCTCGAAACTGGCACCGAAGTGCTTCAGATTTGGATGCAGCACCTGCTGCATGTATTCCACCGGTGGCGCAAACGAGACATTTGTGCCGCCAATGACATCGACGCGCGCCGGCTTGCCGCCAAATAGCAGCACCGGCATCACCATTTGATAGACCAGAGTTATGCTGGCGGCGGTCCGTGTGTCCACCTTGTACATGGTGCCGCCAATGGTCCGTGGCGTGAACTCCAGTTCGGAGGAGTGCAGCGTGTTGCCCGCCACCTCGGCATTGGCAATGTCGCGCAGCAAATTGACGCCGTGCAAATGCTGATGGGAGAGACCCGGCTTTGGCCGATTCGCGCGTATCTTGACCACACGCACCGGACGATTCAAGATGACGCTCAGGCTAATCGCATTGCGGAGCGCCTGTCCGCCGCCTTCCAGATAGGAGCCGTCTATTTCCACGAAGCCACTCATGCTCAGCTGTTGTACGTTGAATACGTTTAATAAGGCCGTTTTTAGCAAATCCTTACATGTTCTTTACGTTAGCTTATATTCAGACTTCAATTTCAAAGTTCACTTCGGCTACAATTAGAGATGGACTGCACTTTGCGTTCATATCGATTGAATTGGCACAACAAGTTGGCAGCGCTGCACTGCCGTTGCACCAACACAAAAACAACACAAAAAAAAACATACCCCAAAACATTGCGTTTTACATTTACGGCGAGTTCGGTTCTACGCAACAATTTAATATTGGCATTTAATTTGCATGCCGCATAGCCGCTGGCACTATGTCGTATGTTTACCTGCTGCCAGTTGCAGTATTTCTCATCTTTCAGGTGACTTTTCTGGGCACGTAAGTTGACAAAAAAAGAAACAATACATGTATGTACATGCGAAAAAAAACCAAACAAACAAACGGTTCTTATTGTTATTTACAGCTATATTGTGGCTGTTCTGGAAGGTCATGTGGTGCCCACAGTGCCGTACATCAGTGATGCGGCCACTTACTCGCCGGAAAGCTGCATTTTCGGCCAGCTAATTAACATTGGCAGCATTCTCTGTGAGTTAATTTCAAGTCGAATGGCGAGCATGAGTCATCTGAGCTGATAACAACAATTGTTCCGTTCCAGTGGGCCTTACCATCTATGTGCGCTATCGCCATGTCCTGCAATTGTTCGAACATCATCCGGAACTGGATACGGCGGTGCTGCGCTACAATCGTCTGGCGCTGTGGTGTGGCCTGATGTCCTGTCTGGGCATCAGTTTTGTGGGCAACTTTCAGGAGACGAATGTGCGCATTGTGCACTTCATTGGCGCCTTCTGTTGCTTTGGCTTCGGCACATTGTACTTCTGGATGCAGGCACTGATCACGTACATGATATATCCGATGGCCGGCACCAGGATGACGGCGCACATACGCCTGGGCATGTCCGTCTGCTGCACGATTCTGTTTATAATGCTGGCGGTGACGGGCATCATGTCCCACATCCTCTTTAACGGGCAAAATCCAAGAAAATGGCAAGTTCTATGTGGCATTAAACAGTAAACAATTTATAATACTTTGTCTGTATATACACTTTTGCAGGTATCCGTCGGATGGCGGCTGGTATTATCATGTGGTTAGCACCATTTCGGAATGGATTATAGCGACGATCTTTAGCTTTTTCATACTGAGCTTTACGCCCGAATTCCGTGATGTATCGCTGCATCATCCGCAAATCTCGCTGCTCTCGTACACTATGACCGTATAGATATAGTCTCTATATGTGTTTGTGCAGATGATCCAACTGTGGGTCCCAGTCAGAGCCGAGTCGCTTTACCCACGGATTGCTCTAGCAAAGGATATGCGAGCGCTGCAGTCGCTCAAAAATTTATTTACTTAATGACTAAGTACCCATATTTAGAGTAGAGTTTATTAAATCATCAGTCAAAACTGGGACACTTAAGTCGGTCCTGACTGTTCCAGCTGAACATGAAAGAATAAATATTCACACGTGTTGAAATTCAAATATTTTTCTAAATTATCTAGATATATATATGTATTCCTTTTTTGTTGCAAAATCTGGCGTTGAGTTTACCAAGGAAACAAATTTGTAGCCCTTTCGTCGCTTTTGTAATACGCATTGCTGTGATATATATAGAAATTAACTATTACTGGCGAGAAATCGGAGCTCCTTAATATCCTTGCTTGATTCACAAACATTATGCATTATAATCTTTCCTATTTTCAAACAATAAATTCATACGTATCGAACTTTACATTTTATTTATTTGTACAATGACGTTTTAAAATGATTATTGGAATTAACAATTTAAAGCGCAATGTGTTGCAATCAAAATAAATATGTATTTGAAAATGTATGTAAATGGAAAAAAAAAGAATTAATTCATATTTAGCGATTTTCGGTACATTTTTTTGTTGTTTACGATTCTGATCAGCGCTTGCGATCTCTGTTGCGATCGGTGTCCCGATGCTTGTGCCCACCGCGGCTATTGTGTCCGCCTCCGCCGCCGCCGCCGCCTCCACCTCCTCCTCCACCGCCGCCGCCGCCGCCGCCGCTGTTGCGATGGGAGGAGTAGCGACTGTGCGACTTGCCCGAATTGGAGCTAGAGTTCCTATATTTGTCGCCTTCGCTAATGTTGTTGTTGCCCGCATTGCTGGAGCGTTCCTTTTTCACATAGTAATCGGAGCGTTCTCGGGACGATTTCCTGCTGAAAGAGAGTTCACGTGAGTGAATAATGGTCAACCTGGACAAGCTGGTTCCGGCTTACCTCTTGCGATGCTTGCTGTGCGGCGAACTGGAGCGCGTTGGCGAGCGCGAATAATGGCGTGATTTCTTCTTGTGCTTGGGCGCCGAGCGTGAACGGGATCTGGAGGAGCGGCTTCTGTCCCGATCTCGGTCGCGCTCGCGTTCCCGCTCGCGTTCGCGCTCGCGATCCCTGTCCCGGTCACGATGCGATTTCTTGGACCGTTCACGGCTCGGCGTCCGGCTGCGCGTCCGCGAACGCGGCGAACGGGATTGGGTGCGTGTACGGGAGCGTGAATGCGAGCGGGAGTCCTTCTTGGGCGACTTCTCAGTGGGCAGCGGCACCGCACGCTGTATGAATCCGCCCCAGGCATTGTGCGATCCGTTGTTGCGATCGACGGTGATCACGGCGGGCGGCGTATTCGCCTCCTTGGTCTTATTCCGCGCATCGATGTAGCGCTTCTTCAGCTCCTCAACGGCTGCCTCCAGCTTCTCGACCACCGGCTTGGCGCGCGTATACAGCTCCATGACCCGATAACAGATATCGGTTATATTGGCCATCGGTACACGGAATATGCCAAACCAGGGCGGACTATGCGGCAGCGGTATATTCAGCTTGCGTGCGCTCAAATAAATGCACGCACAGGCAATCGCCTCCGGCGTATAGCGCATAAACACGTCCGTGCGCAACGAGTCGTTCATAAAGTTCCACGACATCTGCATCAGTTTCTCGTGCTTCTCGTACTGGAGCACCTGCAGGTACATAACGATCAGCTTATGCGGATGCTTGACGTGCACACAGAAGCCCAGTTCCTTGAGGACGCGTCGCTCCGCTTTGATGACCTGCGTTTTCAGATTTGTATAGTATTGGTCCAGCACCATGGACGCTATTTCCCTGGCAAAATATAATTCGAATTAATTGGAGTACATAGTTCAATTTGGGGGGAGGGGATACTTACTTTTGGGCGCGCACCTGCTTGATGTGATGGAAGACGTTGATGACGTCGCGTATGCGACGCGGCGCCTCCTCAATTTTGGAGGCGAGGCACACACAGCTCATGGCCACCGTTTCCATGTTGTGGCGCACAAAGCTCTTCGAGTAGAAGAAGCGCTGGAACAGCACCTGGCCGGTGGCCATCGCCACCTGGGGTAAACGCAGCAGTATGCCCGCCGTTTGTATTAGCTCACAGCCGAGAATGCGCAGATCCTTTTCCGTTTCATGATCCAGTCCGTCCAGGCTGGACGGCGTCACGTCGATTTTCTCCTCCGGTATCAGGCTGTTCTCCAACGTTAGCACAATTTTGTTGAACAAACGCGGATACATCGGCTTCCCAACATCGCCGCCATCGGTGCCGTGTCCATCGTTGGCACTGGCCCCGACTCCGACTCCGACTCCGACTCCGACGTGCGTATTGTTCGAGATGTTCACATTGTTCGAGTGCACGGAGCTGACGGTCAGCACATTGGTGATTGTTTGCAGCGCCGTTGCGTTCGCTGTTGCCGTTACCGTCGTTTGGATGACGCCAGTCGTGGCGGTGATAACAGTTGCTGCACCACGACTGGCCATTTGCCTTGCTGCGTTGTCTTTATTCTTTACGCGAAATCGCTGTTAATATGCTTTATCTGTGAATTATTTTGTGAAATGCTAGCAGTGTGGCCCCACAACGTTTGCAGAAATTACTATTACAAAAAAAACTGAGGAAAAAATACTAAGCTTAGCGTCAGTCATCGCTTATCGATGTCTTATGTTCGAAAACTATCGAAATACATTAGCGTGCAATGCTCACATCTCCAAACAGCATACAGTTCGAAGAAGATTCCGTACGAACGTGTTCGCGTGGCCGTGCGCGCTGTAAAAGAGAAAGACTCTTCTAAGTGTAGTATTGGGGACTTGGGAAAAATATAATTTGCTACTATCGCGCAGTTAATGCAAAATCACAAATAGCACCTGCAGTCGTGTGCAACGGCTTTTGACAACGTATATATATATATATAAATATATATATGTATATATATTATATATATATAATTAACTACAATATATAAAGGTGTAGGAAAAAAAAAGAAAAAGAAAGAAGTGAAGTTGGGAAAAAGCCGAGAGCGCCGCACTGCCAACTGAGAAATTGTGCAAAATGAGTGGGGATGTGGCTGCTGAAAATGTAAGTAATTTCGAGACGTATTTATTTTTATGTAATTTTCATCTGTTCTGTAAGTGCATTACCGAGCGGCGTAAACGTGTTGTTAATTTTTGCATGCAAAAAAATTCATCAGAACTTGCAAACAGTGCAAGTGTCGACCGACCTGCGCCTTAATCATGCGTAGTCGCATTGCAATAAAGAGTAAAAGGCCTTTTGGTAATTTACGAAAATGGCGACAATGCATGCAAGTAGTAGCAGACAGAGGCAGGCAGTATGAAAACGACGAGAGACGGCAACGACACAGCGACAATGTGTATTTGGCACAGTGTGGCCGATTTTCACTGCTCTAAATACTAGTGTGGTATTTTGTGTACAATAATTGTTGTTCATATATTTATTGTTTTCAACATGAATTTTTAGTTGAGATTACTTCGTGTGGTTTTCTGTCACACATTTCCGCAGCGCGATATTAAAATTTTAGTATGGCTTAGGCTCAAGTACTTAATTGAAATTTAAGATTCGTGAATGCCGCTTTAGTTTTCAAAAAAATTCACCATATGAATCGTATAGAAGTATTTTCAATATGCGATATTTTATCGATGATAGAAGTTGGCCACACTGCGCAGGGTGCCGAAGTAATCACATGTGTATGTATGTACGTTTATACGTACATTTACACATGTATAAAATAATAAAACAGCCTTGATCCGCTGCTGTTATTACACCGCTTACGTTGAAATTTATGCTCCGCTATAAGCGTAAAAAACTTAAGCAATGCAGCCGTGTATACTGCTTAAGGGTTGTCCCTCTCCTCGCCCTCATCTTATATATCCTGCTGACTGTCATTGTCATCATCTGCTTGTCTTAAAAAAAATAGATATTTTTCCCATTTCAATTTGTTAGGGTTGATTTTCACCACGTGGTGGTGGTGTGGTGTGGTGGTGGTCACATATAAACATACACGTAGCTGTAAGTTTTGTAAAACATTGACAATTGACTTGCAGAGTTGCTACTTAAATGTGTCACACACACATACACACACATATAGCACATATATATATATATAATATATATATATAGATATATGTCCACACCATGCCTACGATCGAATAGCCAGGCAATGCTTCATTTTGTTTTAAGGTATAGCAGGAAAAACTCACTCATACACACGCACACGCACACGCACACCCACTAACACAAACACACACACACACACACACACACACACACACACAAAATTCCGCACATACTTGGATAAATAATAGTTTTAAATTTGTAGTCTCCTTCTTTTATAAAATCAAAATATCAGATTTGTTTTTAAATACCTACAATGGTTACCGTTCAAAAATGCACAGTGTGTATTATAAATCAAATCGCAAATATAAATCTTTAATTGTATTGTTCATTGTTTTTTTTCGACACAGAATTCACACGTGCAAAATGGCGGCAGCTGCCAAGTGCAATCGAATGGTGTAACCACGAATGGACACCATCATCATCATCATAGCAGCAGTGGTGGCGGCAGCAGCAGCAGCAGCAGTAGTAAACATAAATCATCCAGCAAGGATAAGCACCGTGATAAGGAACGCAGCGGTGATCATAAAAGCTCCAGCTCCAGCTCATCCAGGGAACATAAAAGTAGCAGCAGCAGCAGTCGGTGAGCGTCTCACATATCTCAATCTTCTATGTACAATATAATGCTAATAATCAATTTGAATGTCGTTAGCAGCGATAAGGATAAACATAAAAGCAGCAGCAGCAGCTCATCGAGTGGCAAGGACAAGCACCGGGATAAGGAGCGCGACAGCAGCAATTCGCATCGCAGCTCATCGTCGTCGTCATCGTCCAGCCATCGGGACAAGGACGGCAAGCACAAGTCTTCGTCAAGCCATCATCATAAGAGCAGCAGCAGCAGCAACAGCGGCGGCGGCGGCGGCAGCAGCTCCTCATCATCAAAGGACAAAGAGCGTCGCGACAAGGATCGCAGCAGCAGCAGCAGTAGTTCCTCCAGTCGTGACAAGCACAAGTCCTCGTCTTCGTCGTCATCGAGCTCGCGCCACAAGAGCTCATCATCGTCATCGTCATCATCATCGAAAAGTAAACATTCCAGTTCGAGCTCAAGACACGGCTCATCATCGAAAGATCCCTCCTATGATGGTGTGTTCGTTAAGCCGGAGCCCGTCTCACAGCCACACACGAATGAGCACGATGATCCCCTGCAGCTGCACCTGCAGCATCAGCAGCAACTGCAACTCCAGCAGCAACAACAGCAACTACAACTCCAGCAGCAACAACAGCAACTACAACTGCAGCAACAGCTCCAACAGCAGCAGCAGCAGCAGTTGCAGATGCAGATGCAGGCCGAATGCAATGGCATTGGCTACAAAAATGGTTACGAGGAGCACATTGTCGACGTTAAAAAGGAGGAGGATAACTTTAACTTGTCGCAGGCCAGCTCCTGTGACTACTCCCTGTCGCAGTTCAGAGCGGACGAGCCCTCGTTTGTGACCAAGCAGGAGGCCAGCTATGCGGAGGATGAGAGCGCCTTAAACGACGATGATGAGGATGATGATAATAACGATAACGATAACGATGTCGATATGAATAATGATAACGATAACGGGGATGAGGATGAGGATATGCCGCTGGCAATGCGAAAGCGCAAACAAGAACCCGCCGATGAGTTGGACGGCGCTGAAGATGACGACGACATTCCGTTACTTGCGCGCAAAAAGATCAAAAAGGAGGCCAAGGATAAGAAAAACAAAAAGAAGCGCCCCAAAGAGGAGAACGATGACGAATACGGCAGCGCCAAACCCAAAAAGAAAAAGGTCAAAAAGGTAAACAGACAAATTAATTGCTGCAAGTATTTTAAATGTTGCAACTTTTCTTTTTTTTTTGTTTTTGTTATGTTGCAGGAGAATGAAATTAAAACGGAGACTGTTTCGCCAACCAAGCGATCGCGCAAGGACAAAAAGGATGAAGAAGAGGAAGTGTGGAGATGGTAAATAATTTCATAACTTCAAAAAAGCTTCAAATATTGCAAACGATTTATTTATACGCGTGTTTGTGTGTGTGTGTGTGTGTGTGTTTGCATATGTACTAACATCATATATTTGTGTGTGTGTGTGTGTGTGTGTGTGTTAAGTTTGAATGTCACTGACCTATATTTTGAAAGTCACATTTGACACTGACAAAACGCGACAGCGCGATGAGTGTGTGAAACATCTTTTTGGCCATTCACAGCGGCACGCGTGCATCAGCTGTTCAGTTTTTGAGGTTATGTCGCGACACTCGTTGCGTTATGTGATTGAGCAGCCACAAAAAAAAAAAAAAGAGTAGCCTGGCTAAGCAAATGGCAAATGGCAAATGTGCTGCCGCCGCTGTCGCTGTCGCTGTTCATCGCGAAGCGCGTACTTTACGTTACATTTAAACGGCAACGATACGCAACAGTTGCTAGCATAAAAAAAAGTAGCAACAACAGCAACAACGACAAGAAGAAGACTAAATCAATACGTATTACTTGTGCTCTTTCAAGGTGGGAGGAGGAGAAGCGCGACGATGGCGTCAAATGGACAACGCTGGAGCATAAAGGACCCGTTTTTGCGCCGCCCTATGAGCGTGTGCCCCGCAACGTGCGCTTCTTCTATGATGGCAAACCGTTGGATCTCAGCGAGGAGACCGAGGAGGCAGCCACATTCTATGCAAAGATGCTGAATCACGATTATTGCACCAAGGATGTATTCAATAATAATTTCTTTAACGATTTCCGCAAGACTATGACTCCCAAGGAGAAGGATATTATCAAAGATTTTCGCAAATGCAATTTCCAAGAAATGCATCAATTCTTCCAGGCTGAATCCGAGAAACGTAAAGCAGCCACCAAAGAGGAGAAGCTCGCGAAAAAGAACGAGAACGAGGCGTTAATCAAGGAGTACGGCTTCTGTATGATCGATGGCCACAAGGAGAAGATCGGCAACTTTCGTTTAGAGCCGCCGGGTCTGTTTCGTGGTCGCGGCGAACATCCAAAGATGGGCATGATCAAGCGTCGCATCGCTGCCTCCGATGTATCCATCAATTGTGGCAAACAGTCGAAGGTGCCGCAACCGCCGCCCGGCCAGCGTTGGAAGGAGGTGCGTCACGACAATACCGTCACATGGCTGGCCTCCTGGACGGAGAATGTTCAGGGTCAGGTCAAATACATCATGTTAAATCCGTCATCCAAGCTGAAGGGCGAGAAGGATCACATCAAATACGAGACAGCCCGTCGTTTAGATAAGGTCATCGATAAGATTCGCGCCACGTATCGCGACGAATGGAAGTCCAAAGAGATGCGTGTCCGTCAGCGTGCCGTCGCTCTCTACTTCATCGATAAACTGGCGCTGAGAGCGGGCAACGAAAAGGACGAGGATCAGGCCGATACCGTCGGCTGTTGTTCGCTGCGTGTGGAGCATGTGCAGCTGCACAAGGAGCTCAATGGCAAAGAGAATGTGGTGGTATTCGATTTCCCCGGTAAGGATTCCATACGTTACTACAACGAGGTCGAGGTGGAAAAGCGTGTCTTCAAAAATCTGGAACTGTTTATGGAAAACAAAAAAGAGGGCGACGATCTCTTCGATCGCCTCAATACCCAAGTGCTAAACGAGCATCTCAAAGAACTAATGGATGGTAAGCATTCCCCACATTCTTCTACTGTTCAGTTCTTAATCGAATCTCTCTCCCTCTCTCTCGCTTTGCAGGACTTACGGCTAAAGTATTTCGTACATATAACGCATCGAAAACGCTGCAGAGCCAATTGGATCTGCTCACCGATGAGAGTGCATCGGTCGCCGAGAAGCTGCTCGCCTATAATCGGGCCAATCGTGCGGTGGCCATTCTCTGTAACCATCAGCGTTCGGTGCCCAAGGGCCATCAGAAGTCAATGGAGAACCTAAAGGAGAAGATACGCGCCAAGCGCGACGCCATCGATGATTGCGAGGCCGAATATCATGTTAGTAAATTGTTAATATAATATTCAATTCAAATCCTAAACAATATATATTTAACAGGATCTTAAAAAGGCGGCCAAGCGTGGCTCTGTCAAGGAAAAGGTACTTGCCGATAAGAAGGGCAAACAATTGGAACGTTTGAAGGAACAACTGAAGAAATTGGAACTACAAGAGACTGATAGAGACGAGAATAAGACCATTGCCCTGGGCACATCCAAACTAAATTATCTCGATCCACGCATATCGGTTGCCTGGTAAATGATAAAATGATTCTCATGCATTTTTATATATATCATATATAATGTCTGTAATGTCTCTTTTTTAGGTGTAAAAAGTATGGCGTGCCGATTGAGAAGATCTTTAATAAAACGCAAAGAACCAAATTTCTTTGGGCCATACATATGGCCGATGAGAATTATCGTTTTTAAACATATTTGTTACAACAAAAACCAACAACAATCAACTCACACAAACAAACATACAGGCAGCGCTAGAAGAGGAAGAAGAAACACACAAAAACAACAACAAAAACACCCACCAACACAAACAACACCCCCACACACCTACAACAAACACACACTTGGCGATGCAATCAGTGCAACCAAAAGCATCAGGGAAAACCTATGCCCGCCTGGAAAAACTTCTTATCAATTTATGCAAAACTACAATGCATATATGCGCAAAGAAAAGGAGCACCACTGCGAATTAAAGAGAGACAGATATACGTATATATATATATACACATATATGTAGTTCGTTGTTTGATGTACATTTTGGTTGCACACACACACACACACACACAATATATATATATATGTATGTTTTAAATGATTTCGAAGTGCGCACTAGGCCAAAAGTTAAACTTAATGGCAATTTAGTGGCCGGCGCTAAACAACTGTACTCAAATCTACACTACACAGCATAACAACAAAAAATAATAAATATATTAAACCAATACAGATATGCATCGCATGTACACACACACACACACACGCACACACGCATGCCCTTACATAAACCACATATGTATTATTAATGTGTGTTGTGTGTTTGTGCGTGTGTAAGCGCCGCCAGGGAACATAATTTGTTTGTATGTTACATATATCTACATCTTACAAAATCAATTTAATTTGATAGGTTATTATTAAAATTATTATTATTTTATAACGATAACAAAAAAAAAACATTTTTTTTTTAATTTTCTTGTACAATTTACTGTATGAAAAGAAATACATTTTATGTTTATACTTATAGTTGATCTTCGTTTAGCAAAAAGTTTATACCTACAATTTATAATAAAATTTATAAAAGATAAAACACAAAACAAAAACAACAAAAACAACAAAAAAACAAAAAACACCCATAAATATTAAGTGCTAAGTGAAGAGAAACCTTGTAGCCCACTTTTAGCATAGCATAATTTATTCGATTAGAGCAGCGAAGCAGCGCAACACTGTCAAGAGAAACAAAATAAAAACAGATATGAAAAGAGAGAACACACAAACGAGGAGGAAAACTAAAACAATAACGAAAACAAAGAGAACATGTTTATACAACATATTTACTATGTAATTACATTGTAATTTGTGCACAACATCATGCCTAACTACATCAAGTAATTGTATAGTAAATGTATACCTAATATAAGTATATTTAAATTAAAAAAGGTTTTTTTTATTATTTTTTTTTTATTTAGAAGATTGCGTATTTTCACTATGTTTATGCTAATTATCCAAAATTCTATCATTTTGTTCTAATTGCTTTTGTACAAAAGATTGTAATAACAGAAAATATATCTATAAATATATTATTTACGTATTATGTGTAATAAAGTTTCACACAAATAAAATAATAACTTCCACACACACATAGACAGGTTTCAAATTATGTTTCTGTTCAAACAAATGTAAAAAATCTCAATCAAAAACAAAGCATAACATTATAAATCAACAGAAGAGAAACAGAAAAGAAAACAAATTCAACTAAGTTAAAAAGAAGATAAAATTAAAAAAAAAAAAACAAGCCCTTTATAAATAGAATTTATATGAATATATACGTGCAATTAAGTGAGCTAAAAAAAAATATTAAAATTAAAACACGTTCGTTTGATAAAAACAAATTGTAAAAAACCAACGCAAAAACGAAAATTTAGAACCTTGATAATGATAAAAAATCTTGGTAACACAATGTATGTATGTAGTTGTATTTGTATTTTAATTATGCGAATTATGGCCAAGCGTCGATTGATGCGAGCGTGCGAGCGAGCGAGACGGTGTGAAAGAAAGAGAGAGCGAGAGTGCAGCATAGAAATACATGCATTTTTGTATGTAGGTATTGATATGTAAATGTGTGCGTGGACATTAATTACGATTATTATAATTATCAATATTATTATCATTATATATATGTATACACTGCACACATACTTATTGCATTGGCAAAAAACTATTAACAAAAACAAATCAAAAATAAATTGAATACAATGAAATGAATGTACGTACACGTATTTATAGGGTATGTGCACGGATTGCGTATGCACGTGTAGTCGTATAATATATATATATATACAAATTTGACTTTGTATAATTTTAATGAATTGTAGCAAATTTTGAATTGTCCTGTCGTGTGTGCACAACAAATGGCTACACCAACCACACACACACACACACACACACACACATACACACACTCACATACAAATACACTTGGCATATTACAATATGATATAAGCAAAGAAAAAACACAGAACATGTAAGTTAAATATAATTGTAATGGAATGATGCAAATATACATAAGACAACATATATACATATACATATATGTATGTGTATGTGCACACACACACACACACACTTGTGTGCATCTATATATATATGTATACATATATATAAAAACTGAACAAATTTTGTATTTATTTTGGGGGATTTATATGGGAGTGTATATTCAAATTCTCAAAATCAGAAGGATTACAGAGTTAACGGAGTATGGCGCGATCGGGAGCATCCTTTTTCCATCATCAGTATAGCTTGGAATTTGGGCTATATTTTAAAAATAATTTAATGTACTATATCTATTTGATTATTGATTAAAGTATAGTCAAATTTTGCATTTTGTAGGAGATTTGAAAAAATGCAGATCCTAAAAATTTTAGGAGTATGGCTAGAACAGTAATTATTCCTAATCTCTAGGTATTTCATATAAGGATTGGCAGTACCTTGTTAGGAAAATACTTACCCAAATTATAAAGGATGTTAAATCAGGCAATAAATAAATAAATATATCATGTATATATCATAATATAAGTATGTTATGTATATATTTCATATTATATCATTTATCATACTTAATTTCCTTTTCTGTTTATTTATATATATAAATATATATATATTTCTTTTTAGTTTTAGCGACTAAGTTGAAGGTTTTTTTAAGTAATTTTTTTTTTTTTAGAAGTGCGAAATGTAAAAAAAAAAATACATTATTTATATTAAGATAAAAACGTGCGACAGCAAAAAAAATATATATAATATTATGTAATTATAATAAATATGTAACAAAAAATGACAAGTGATATATATATATATGTTTATGTTTGTAGATTATGTAATATTTTAGCTTAAAATCGGATATTGCAATTGCGCTCGTATCAAAAATTTTGTTTCATATTCTTCGGTTTATTTATTTTTCTTATTATTTTTGTTTCTTTTATTATTATTGTTATTGGGCTTAAGACTAAATTTGCATATAATAAAATGCGTGAATGTGTGTTGTTGTTTGTGTAGGTGTATGTGTGTGCTTGTGTATGTGTGTGTGTTTTTATTGTTCATATATCAATATGTATAAATATATAAATAAATTTATAGGAATATGTGTTGGTTTTTAAGCAACATTTTTAATTTTTTATTTAAATTTTTTTTGTTAAGCTTTTTTTAAGTTAAGCGGCCCTTTTTAAAAGCATTACGAATCGAATAAATATATGTACGCATGTATATACGTATGTGTATATGTATGATGTGTATGTATATAATATACTTTTTTTTCATAAATTAATACAATTCTTTTTGTTGTTGTTGTTGTTGCTGATATATTTGAAAACGGAAGGACTTGCGACAAAATGTTTCATTTTTTCCTGCTGTTGTCTACGCTAAGTTTTTTGTTGTTCTTGTAAAAACGTATAAAAAGCTAAATAGGTTGTTTTAAAAAAATCTCTCTTTTATACATATACATATATGTATATATATTTTTATATATTAATATTTTTTATGTATGTATATAGTTCTCATATATGTATAAACATGCGTTTGTCCTTAATTTTCGATTTTAATTTGCATGTAGGATACATTTTTGTGCGACTTTTTGTTGCGTTCAAAATTTTTGGGTTAATTCTTTTTTTTTTTTGTTTTTTCTTCTTATTTTTGGACATAGTCGACACGTTTTAAAAACTCTGAAAATTGATACGTGTTGTTGTTGTTATTATTTTTTGTTGGTGTAGTTATTGTTGCAATTGCCTAACACGTGCTGCATCCGTTGAGATTTATTTAAAATTCCCATTGTGTGGCCGAATCGGTGCCATCATCCAGCAATTTGAAGGCTCCATTTTTGGTAGCGCCCAAATATTTACCCTGTTGCGATCTGAAATGTAAATCAAATATTTGAAAATCCGTTACGAGTTGAATTAATAGTCAGAGAAAGGTTTCATTATGCAAATAACATTAAACTGTTGATAAACAGCGCACTGTTAAAAGACAGTTCCTGTTATGTTATTCGTATAATTAACAGCCAAGCAAAATGTTTAAGTTACCGCTGTTATGCAAAGTGGCAACAGACCATAAAACTTAACAGCAGCATGTTATGTTAAATGTTACCGTTACTTTAAAATGTATGCTGTTAATGATTTCACTTTCTTATCGCAGGCAAGAGATCTTCAAAACCAATTAAAATATGAATGCTCGCTCACCTTATGCAAATTCGTGTTGGCTCCCGTAGCTCCAAGAAGAAGCCATCGGTTGGCGCATCGGCATCCACCGAAATGCTCTCGCCCTCGATGCGCCAATATTTGCCGCTGTGCGCCTTCAAGTGGACCAAGCCCTTCTGGGCCCGCTCCACCAGGATGGTCTCATAGGTGGCCTTGTTGCACTCCAGCTTGAGATTGCCGGGCGTGCGGTAGCCGACAAAGCCCTGCTCGCATTTCAGCACCAAAATTGGCCTGGAAATTAAAACGAAAGAAACGAAATAAAAATATAAACGAGAAATGGGAAATTAAAATTTGAATTTGAATTTGCTCACCGATTGATCAAATAGAAATAGAACTTGGTTATCTCCTCGATGGACTCGGAGGTGGCGAACAGGTGGCCCGAACGCTTCGTGGCCAAGAACTTGCCGTTGTTGGCCCGGAACGAGAGGGAGCCGTCGCCGTGCCAGATCAGCTCGAAGAGGGCGTCGGCGCAGCG
Organism: Drosophila micromelanica; assembly: GCA_004143825.1. Classification (NCBI taxonomy): domain Eukaryota; kingdom Metazoa; phylum Arthropoda; class Insecta; order Diptera; family Drosophilidae; genus Drosophila; species Drosophila micromelanica. Next base: position 48,089 of record SCDY01000246.1, read on the forward strand.
TCGATTGCCGGTGGCCTGGATGCCGCCGCCGGCGGACAGACACCAGTAGCGATCCTGTGTGGTGCGCAGTGCCCAACGGTGCGCCGACCAATCGTATTCCAGCTGAAAGGTCTCGTTCTCACCGACCTCGTCCTGATTGGCGGTCACATCGACGCCCTGCTTGACGCTCACATACCGCAAATTGAGGCCGGCGATGAACGAGGCCTGCGGCAATGAATCCTCCAGCGAGAAGAGCTCGTCCCGGGTCACCGTCGTCGAACGGGACTTCAACACCGCCTTCGAGCCAATTGGGGATAGATATTGTCCCGAACGATCGCGCAGCGCCAAATGTCCGCCATGGTACTCGGCACTGAACAGGCAATCCTCGTTGCAAACCACCTGCAGCTTTCCATTGGCATTCAGATATCTTAAAAAAATGTTGGGATAAATAAATTTCAAAATCATTTTACGGATTTTTTGTTGTTTACTCACTTGTTGTTGCACGTGTGGAGCGCATAGCGTCCGCCTTCCTCGGCACGGAACTCGAGCGTGAAGAGCGTATCCTCGCCCCAGGGTATATTGGCATCCACATGGATCTCGTCCTGCGACTCGGAGAGATGGGCGAAACGCTTGCGTCCGATCGAACGCAAATTGACTTGGGGCCTGGCGGCCAAATGGACCGTCCAGAATTCACTGGCGCCGGGCGTTTTGGCCGTGCAGACCAGTTTGTCGGGCGTGCCGCCCAAGAAATAGCCGCGCGATTCGTTCTTCAGCGCCCAGCGACCGCTGCCATCCTCACTGATGCTAATCTGAAAGCGGCTGCCCGCGTCCCTCTCCTCGCTCTCGCAGAGCACGTTGCCAAACTGATCGACCGATAAATATTTGTTCAAATGAGATCGCAAATAGATAATACCTGTGAAAACATTCATTTTACAACAATCAATATGTATTGAATATGTAAATCAATTCCTATAGGAATATTTTTATGAACAACTAACTGAAGCTTTATTCGGTGTGCCGAACTTTGAATGTTTTGACCAAAAAATTTATTTTCAAAAATTATAGATTCTAAATACAAATTCAAACTCGCAATTTAAAATTTAAAAAACAATTTTTTTTGAAAATGAGTGGGGGGTACATGATTTGTTGACAAAAAAATCTAAAAAAAATTAATTTTCAAATATGCATAAATTTTAAATGCAGAATCAATCTAGAGGACAAAGCATGAACAAAATGCCATCAAACATGAAAATCGGTTAAGTTTTGACACAGTTATGGAACTCTGAAATCTACCAAGGTTGGATTCGGGAACTTTACATGTCAAAATTTTTGTCAATTTTGGCATGATTTTTGACCACAAATTTGATCACCTCAAAATCACTTTTAATGTTGTTTTTTATGCTAATTATGACAAATACAATTGATTAAAAACATAAAGTCGCAATTTAAAATTTAAAAAAAAAAATGTTTTTTGAAAATGAGTAAGGGGGGGGGGGGGGGGGGGGAACATGATTTTTTGACAAAAAAGTCCAAAAAAATTTTGTTTTCAAAAATACATAATATTTGAATGCAGAATCAATCTAGAGGGCAAATCATAAACAAAATGCCATCAAACATGAAAATCGATTAACTTTTCACAGAGTTACACAAGTATTGAGCTGTCGGGTACACCCGACTGCAAAGTGCTTACTTGCTGTAATTTGAGTTTAATTAGAGTTTTATCAGACCCTATTTACCATGATAATAGCAAGAACTTTGAATTTCACAAATCAAAGCTAATGGCAAAAGAATTGGCGTAAACGGTGAACCGAATCTGAATCAGAACTTGTTCTTTCTTTTTATTTCAACAGCCCCATTGGCATTGTCTCGCTCTAGCACAGTGACATTTAATTGCTGAGCGAATAACGGTAACGGCATCGTCGTAGACATCGACATTGCCAATCAGCTGTCAATCGGACATTAGCGATGGCACCTGGCAACGGCACGGCATGGGCAGCACTGGCTGGCAGTGGCACTGACACAATGCCTAATTAGTTATCGATATGCTGCTGCTCAAAGGCTGCGGCTGCGCACGTTGAAAGTTGATTTTGATTTGTAACAATTTTGTATTTGGTTTGCCGTAGATATTATTAAGCAATTTAGCTAATCATTATCGTGTGCTTTGCCCGTCGATTTCAATTTGGATGAGCTATTTTAATGGCCGCAACGAATGCAAGAAGAGGCTGTCTGGCTTTCGGGCACCGGCTTTCAACAAAAAAGTTTTGTATTAATTGCCACACGGCAACAGCAACGGCTACCAATGGCCGCAACGGGTCGAGTGGCAAACGAGTTGCTTTAATTATAATTGCCAGCCCGGGTCCGAGACCGAGACCGAGACCGAGACCGAGACCAGATCAGACCAGACCAGACGAGCCATCACAAAGCCAATTCCCAATATCAATGGCAATGCCAATGGCAATGCCGTTGCTGCAAGTTGCAGGCAATGAGTGCAACTTGTGGCGTCTCTCTGTGGCTTTGATAAATGATGCCAAATTCGTAAGACGCTTTGTTTTCTAGCCATGTATATTTAAACGGCGCACGCTCACAATTTAGTGTTGTGCGCTTTGGTTCAATTCGATTATTCAAATGAACTAGTTCAGTGATTTGTGAACAACAGTTTTAAATGTGTATATTTAAAGTAACAAAGCGAAATACTTAATTTATATATTTATATATATATAGCTATATATTTATATATTAAACTATTTAAAGCTTTTATGGAATGCACACTCATCTATAAATTTAGAACTAACTGTTTTTAAATGATTGACTAATAATATGAAATCACTTTTAAAATTCTATTATTCTATTAAACGTTACAACGTAAAAATGTGAATTTGTAACCTGAACATTCTGAATACTTTTTTTACTACTAATTAATGTCTTGCTGCTCAGTTTTTCACAAACAAAAACAAAATTAATTGCCTGATTTAGAAAAATGATAAAACTAGATAATCAGCTGAACCGCACAAAGAACAAATGATTAAGTTCGCTTGCTAAAAAAAGGAACCGAACTCAGCGAGCTGAACCAGAGTTGCCAGCTCGATTTAACAGGCAGAGTTGTTGCATGTCAAATTAAAGCAGCTGTGGCTTAAGCTTTGGGTTTTAGCCAACGCAGCTGCAATTGCCAAATGATTTATGTGCGTTACACATAAACAAAAAACAGAAAAAAACAAAACAGAAAAGAAAAGAAAAATAAAATGAAGAAAAACTAAACCAAACCATTAATTCACTGCCAGATGATTGTGATTGCGAGTTGGCAAATGATTTACAGCTGGGCAATTAACTGCGTCAGGCGAACGAATGGAAATGCAGCTGATAAATGCCAAACAATGGCAACTGTAATCATTATCAATGTCATTATCATTGCCATTATCATTATCATTAACATTTTCATTTACATTTCCATTTCCATTTTCGTCAGTCAATTTAACATGCTTATCAGCCACAAAGTGATAACAGTACCAACTTAATAACTATATATGGCATGTTCTTTATACCTAGCTGGTTGGTTATGTTACCTTTTGGCCTTTCCTGTTATGGCCTTTAATTAATTCTTTCATTTTGGGTTCTTGACAATCGAAATGATTTTCGATTTATAGATTAAGACAAAAAAAAAGATATTGTTCGTATTTCAATAAGCTAAATTTAAAACAATTATTTTTGAAAATAAAAACTGGTTAATAGGAAAACATAATTGATATAATTATTGACCGCCGCTTTTTTTTTTGGGAGCTTTCTTTTATAATTGACCGATGTTAAAAATAATTTGACTCGAAATTGGTAAATTTGACTTGAGTTAGCTTGAGAAATACTTTTTTGGTATCAAAACTAAATTTGTAATATTGCTCAAAAGCGCTGAGTTTGGTTAAAATAGACTAACCTTAAGGTTCGAACCTTAAGGGAGACGAGTAGTCAGGCTTTATTAACTGTTCCGTTCATAGTGAAAAAGAATATATACAAATACTGTACAGGTTCTGCTTCAGATATAGGTATTCATATAACTTACTTAATATTTTTTTTAGTTATTCTTTCAACTTTAAAACAATAAAATATATATATGATAAAGAAAAAATGAAAACTTTTGAAATTTACTTACTTTCACCGGTATTGGATGGCTCCAGTGTCCAGAGCTGCTTCTTCTTCAGGCTGGCGCCATTGGCGTTCAGTTTGAAGCCAAAGGTCTCCGCGGTCATGTACTTGTGCTGACCGTTGATCAGTCCGATGGTCCACCAGCCCTTCTGTTGGTTCTGTGATATGATGTCACCGTTGCTGTGGCCCAGCTCACAGCCCTGCCCGTTCATGGTGCTGATGGGTGCAATGGTGGCGGCCGTATAAAATCCTCTCGTTTGGCAGCTGCCTTCAAATTCCAGACACTCTCTGGTATCGCTGGGTGTACGAATCGAAAGTGTTTGGTAGTTAGCTCAGTTCTGGTTTAAGCCGCTGTTGCCTGTGTACATATATGTGTGGAGTATGCAATATATATTAATAAATATAAAAAAAAAAGTTGATGTTTCTGATTTGATTTGTTTTGATTGATAAAACTAGTTTGATTCGATTGTCTAAACCGAAATAAAATTACCAGAAATACAAAAATAGCAATCACATTTTTTAAATGTGTAAAAATATAAAATAAAAAGAAATTCGAGAAATGTGACAAACCAAAGTTCGAACCCAAAAAAAAACAAAACAAAAACTTCAAATCAATCATTTGGTTTCATATACTTGATAAATTTAAAGACGAATTCTTTGACCTCTATATAATATTTTTTTATTTATTTAAAGCTGGCCTAAAATTACAATTTAAAAGTTAACTCTTTTTTGAGCATTTATAAAATTAAAAATAACTTTATAATTTTCTTTCAAAAAAGTGATCTCAACTGAAAATAGTAATAATTATAAAACTGGAATCGCGTAAATCGGTAGCATATTCAAAAGAGATATATATTTTGTATATTTATGTATATAATTTCCAGTATGCGTGCAAAATTTATGTGCATGTCAGGAACAGGCAGTCAGCAAGTCAGCCAGACATGTGTGCAGTGCATGCAGAACAGGCAACAGCCAACATGCTGCTTCTTGCAACGTGCAACGTGCAACAGGCAACGGCGACGACAACCGCAAGTGCAACGGACGTCTGTCGTCTGTCGCGACGGGCCAATGATATTGCTCTGCCATTCATTTCAATGTCGCCAAGTTGAACAGGAAACGTAGATAACGCAATGTTTTTACGTCTATACCCTGGATGCATTGCAAATGAACAGTAAAAGGTATCCTCGATGTGAGCAGGCAAAATAGAAAATAGATCAAGGGAACATAGATAAGAAATGTCCATCTGTCTGTCAGACACTATACTTTATCGTTTTTTTTTTTATAACTACCCTATTTTTGTTTAAAATATCTCAAAAACAATTAAACAACTCAGTTCGATAAATATCGATTTTATGCAGCTGTTTTCTCAAACGTAAAGAGCTAGGAAATTCAAATATATAAAGTAGAAACTGATGTAAGAGAACAATGTCAATAGTTTTTTTTAACTTTTTTAAATTTTCCAATTCGATAATTATCGATTTCCTGACTCAGTTTCCTTATAATCTATAATAGCAAATGATTTTACATTTTGCATGTGATTCTTGTTTATCTTATGTAGAACAGGTTTAAATATATTATTTATTTGATCAGTGCTTTCATTAACCCCAAAATCGATAAATTAAGCATATATAGAACCAGGTATGCTGGCTACAGGGTATCTACAGGGTATCTATAACACTTTTTCTGGTTTTTCGTTTTTGTTTATTTCCTTTTTTGTCGCTTTTCTGGACGACACATGTCGCCAGCTCTCCATGGGGTTGGCAACGCCAGCAACGGCAAAAGAAATTCAAATTCAAGAGACAGTCAAATCAGCTGTCAAATGTCAAATAGCTAGCGATGGCATTGGCGGCGCATTAATTACTTATCGATACGCGGCTTGTAAGTGTAATCGATGCCAGGCATCGATGTGCAATGCGATACATTATGAAACCCGAAGAGAAAAAGGTGATTTCCTTAGCATTACATATGTAAGCCCAACTGGCCTGACATGTTCTTAAATGTATGTATGTATGTGCATGTGTGTGCGTATTTGAATTTAATTTATCAGCCTCATAAGCATCCGGCCAGCTCATTAGCGTGACGCGTGCCAGCTAATCAGAGCTAACGAATCACACGGCCGGGCCCATGAGTCAGCCCAGCTAAAAGCCACAAAAAAAGGGAAAAGAAAAGCGGGCTGACAGAATAAAAACAGGAGAAAACACAAGATAGGTGTAGTTAATACCCTGTAGCTTGCATCAAAATGTATAATAATTCCACTGCCAAAAAAAGTAATTTAAGAGAATTTACATTTTTTTTCTACGTATTTACATTGCAAAAATATGGTCAGAAATCGATATTTATCAAATGTTTTAAATGGAAGCAGTTATTACAAAGCCAAAGCCATCAGGTAAAGTATTTTCCATAAAAGTTAACAGAATCTGTATTGCAAATTTTAGATCAATAAGCTAAGCTTAAAGAAACTGCGGCTTGAAATCGATATTTATCGAGTTGGAGAAAATGATAACTCCGTATGCACACATTATGAATGTAGCATATAAGAGCAATTAAACAAAACCTGATCAGGAATTAAACATATATGCCTGTATTTTATAGGATCCAACTGCAAAATACCCTTTGTTAGCCATGTTCAATGGGTGCGGACCATAAGGCAGATATGGCGCATTTATGGGGGCGGCCAGCTGCAGGCACAGTCATATAGTTATGTATACGTACAAGTATATATATGTATATAGAGATGTAGATATGTCCGAGCGCACGCAGCACTAAAAAAAAGAGCTGTTGATGGACAGCAGCAACAACTTGGTTGGTAGGTAGGTGGCTGAGTTGAAATTCGCTGTAGTTTTTTGTTATTCTGTACTTCTTTTATGTTTTGCATTTATTCGCAACAAAGGCCAAGCCCGAAGAGGATTGTGGCAGGCAGCAGCAGCAGCAGCAGCAGCAGCAGCAGCAGCAACAGCGGCACGTAGCAACATAAATAAGCGAGCTGCGTGACGAATGTGCAAAGGAGGCGACGGCGCCCAAAGTGTTGGCTCCTTAAAAATGCCTTTTTGTTGTTGTTGTTGTTGCTATCGTTGTCATATCTAGGCGTTGGCTTTTCGCGCTGACCATTTGCGAATGGGGCGTTGGCTTTGCCACAAAAACAAACCAAAAAAATATTAAAAAAAAAAACAAGGAAAAAGAAAATGTTAGCCAAAGGCAAATTCACTGATTGCTGATTAACATCAAATGGAAAACACAAATGAAAATGAAATCTTTGCACTCAGCAAATGAAGAAAAAAATATAACTTGAATTTATCACATAAATCTGTTTATATTTTTAACTCTTGCAATGAATATTTTGTCTTTAATTTGGTTTACTTAGGTCACTTTAAAAAAAAAAATAAAATATTAAAGTTTAATCCCAAAATACAAAAATAAAAGTTATGTTTTTTTTAATATATCTTAATTTTAAATTTAATAAAATTTTTCGAGATTTAATTCCCTTAGCTTTACAATAGCTGTTTTCTCTGAGTGTGAACCTTCCCTAGCCTCCCCCCACCAAACGGCACTCCTTACATTTCCACTAATCTGGCATCGCCAAAAGTCTTAAAAAAAGTCAATGCTCGCCGTTTTCTTGTAAAGTCAGCTTTAAACTGCAGCGCTCGTTTTTCCCCCTTGGGGCCCTGCTCATAATATGCACGATCATTTATTTTTTTTTTTCAAATTTATTTTCTTTTTCTTTCCATGTTAACTGAAATTCGATAAGCGCCGTTTGTGCAATCGTTTTGCCGATTCGCCTCTGGAAATGCTTGAAATTCGTTGGAAAATTAATTGCAGCTCTTTAAAAAACAATTTCAACATACAAACATGTGTGTGTGTGTAAATGTGAAAAGCCAGGCCAAGTAAATCATAATTAATTATGCATGCCGATTTCTGTTTGAATCCACCAGCTGGCTGCAAAGAAACATGCATACATTTACAGAAACACAGACATACACACATACATTTGTGCATATGCAGCCAAGAATAAGAAAAAAAAACATGTATAAACGCCAGCAAGAAATAAAGAAAGGCAGCGGCTAAACAGTTAAACACCGTTGCATTTAGTTAGCTAGCAGCGCCAATTACTGCAAATGGTGTGGCAACAATGGCCAAGCGGAACAGCCTCATAACCATCAGCACCAGCAAACACAACAAGAATAAGGAACAAGAACAAGAACACGAATGCGATCCACAAGAACAAGAGCAATAATAAAAAGCTCACAGCTGCAGCCAAGCAGCGGCTGTTTAAGTAGCTCGGCAACAGGCGACTCATTTACACACACACACACACACTCACGAAGATAGACAGACTGCAATACACTCAAACCCAATCAAATTGAGTGGCATCTCCAGGACAGTTTACAGGTACCGCCGGCTGCTGCTGCTCGCAAATCAATTAAATTACACTATTTGCGCTTGTTTTATTTACCGAGTATGTGTGAGCGAGTTTGTTTGTGTATGTGACATTATTAAAGGCAATCTAATTAAATGAAATTGTGCACACGCACAGAAATTGATTGCGCGCACAAACATATTTATAAACATATGCATGTGCATGTGTATGTGTCAGCTTTTAGCAAATTACGAAAATGTAAAATATAATGAAATTTTATCGCATCGCACACCTTTCACCAGGCAACATTTTGCGTGTGTTGCGCTATCTCTCTCTTTCTCTCTGTTGCTCATCTCTGCGTGTGTAGCCTTGTTAATGATAACGGTAAACTGATAAACGCACATTCGAACAATGCGAGCTCATCAGCCACCACACATCACTCAGGCAGGCAGACAAATGCAGATAAATACGAAACACACTCACATACACACACACACAGACACACGCGAGCTTTAAGCGAATATGTATGCAACAAGGAGATAGGACAGGGGAGAGAGACGGCAAGCAAGGGGAGCCAGCCAGTTAGTTAGCCAGTGTTGCCACTGTGCCATTAGAATGGACACAACGAACACTGCGCTAATCTGCATGCACAGGCAAACAACTTAAACTAAATCAGCGTCAGCATGTGTCGTAATTTCTTATAATGCTCGTTGTGGCAACTCAACAGCAACAGCGCACCACAAATATGTCTGCTGCTTGCAGCATACGGTATATTTTTTTACTGTAACAACAGCAGCAACAAAAGAATCGCTCCAAATCTCGGCTTTCAGACAGCAACAACGTTCTAAAAATACGCGCACCAACAGACAAAAACACACATACACACACAGACAGACTTGTTGATGCACAGATACAGACATCAGCGGGGCCGGCAGACATAAATATTATTGGCCCACGTCTTCGTTTTAAAGACATGCCAGCAACTGCGATGTTGCGCTGCTGCTGGTGCTGCTGCTGCTTTGGGCGCACGCGTGCGCGCAGCCGACCGTTGCATTTGCATCGCATGCAGGTGCGACAGAGAAGGAGCAGCCAATGACGTTGCCAGATTGCACAGTGCCACCAAATAGATAAATTGTTGCTTATTCTTTATTTTTATTTTTGATTGTGTTATCATAACATAGCGGCGGCTTCACGCCCAGCTAACATATTGAGCCACCCTTGAAATATTTTTAAATAAACACAAAACATTTAAACAGTGGTCTAAAAATGATTGTAAAGTAATTTAACTCCATAGAATCTCAGCTGAGTTGCATTTCCCCACTGCCTTATGGTTTTCTCGCAGTGCACTAGTGTAATCATGCCACTTGAGATTTTATTACCGTTGGCCACAGAAACTTTTCATGGCGACCCTTGAAAGTGCTCAAGGGCACGCATAGATAAATATTGAGTATGCACATTAAATGGCTGCCAGGGCACCAGGGCTGCTGTCTATCTCGCTCGCTCGCACTCACTCATCTTATTTTAGTGTCTATCGTGACTTTTATGGCTGTCAAGAATGCAAAAACGATGCTCGCGGCGACCAGGCGCGAATCTTGAAAAGTACTCATAAAATGCAAAACAATTTCGATGCCAACATCTGCTGCGCTGCGCTTGTGGGCGATTAATACTTAGTTGAGCTACAGCTGCTATTATTTCTGCTGTTGTTGTTGCTGTTGATTATGCTTGTTATTTATAAATAAGTTTGCGGTTTTGTGGCGGCGAAACGAAGCCTTAAAAAACAGCACAAGCTCAATTAACAGCAAACGGTGCAATCGTTTGCGGCAAGCATCATTCCAATTGTTTTATAATTACAGGCGGACAATTATGTACAATAGACAACAACAACAACTCTTAACATGTTTTCTGCTGTTTGGATTTGTATTATTTTTGTTTTTAGTTTTTTTAGAAAGCGCTTAAAACAAGTGCAGTAATCAATTATTACGCGACGAATCAACAAATTGATTCGTGATTCGCTGTTGTCTCTTGGGAGAGTTGCGAGATGAGCTGAAAACTAAAATCAACGACAGCAAGACAAAACAAAAAGTAAAAGTCTGACTGAATACGTCTCAAAAATGTCAAACCCCGTTGAAGTGCGAGAGAAAGAGACTTTTGCCAAAAACCGTTAGAACAACGTTCGAGCTGCTTTTGTAATTTAAATTGTGAATTGACTTTACATTTTGAACTTGGAAAGATGTGTAAGTGAGATAGCATACGAACTTGGGTGAATGAACGAACCGTGAGCTTCCAGTGTTGCCCAAATTTGAAAGTTATTTATAACTGAAAATAGCTATAAATAGCTCAAAATGTTTGAAAAAATTGGCTAAATTTATTAAGGGATTTATAAAAAATTAAAATTCAAAACTGCCGGCCGAGTTTACTTATTATTGAGCATAAATTCGTAAAGATACAATATATTTTTTAATCGTGTTAATTTTTAATAATTTACACATTTGTTTTTCGGGTTTATTCTCTTTAACCTTGGGCGATTCTTTTTCTTCTTCTTTATGAATAGCGCTAGCGCAGCTGTTGCAGTGATAGCTATAAAATAGCTAAAATATTAACACTGATACGCTGTTGGGTGCTTTCGCAGCCTTGACGTCTGCATTTACAGTTTTTTTTAGCTGCTGCTGCGCTTCAGCTTCGTTTGGAACAATCAAAAAATCAAAATCAATAACCTAACAGAAAATGAAACGAAATGATTTCAAATAGAGAAATCAATGAAAGCCATTTAAATGGCGATGGGGCAGACGAACAAACGGTTTCGGGTTTTTTTTTATAAATATATATTATATGTATGAACATGTATTTTATTTTTTGCGCTCTGCTGGCGGTGTTGTTGTTGTTGTTGGAACATCTTGGCTTTGGGTTTAGCTTGGATTGGCTTTGGCTTGCTTTGGTTGATTGAACGCACATAAATAACTCTTGGCTGGTCTGCGAGATACAAATGTAACTATGGGTGTCCACACATATCTGTATCAAAACAGTTAACTGTTTTTGCTGTTGTTGCTGCTGTGCAGAGAGCGCGCGCTGAAATTACCGCTGCTCTTGGCCAACAGCTCTAAATGATTTATGCAGCAATTACATGCATGCACACACATACACACAGAAAGAGCGCGGGAAAGTCAAAGCTTGGATAATGCCACAGGCGGAGGCACAGGCACAGCATGCACACACACACACATACACATTAATAATTTGTTCGAATTTTCAATAGGCGTAGATAAAAATGCATACAATAGCAATGAGCATAAATATTTTGCAGAGCCGCGCAAATTACATAGCAGACAGCTCTTTGTACAGCTACGCAGCAGTGTGTGCGGGGGGTGTAATTGGGGGGTGTTTGTATCAAAACATGATATTTACAACGATTGGCAGGACCGGGCGCAGACAAGTATCGATATTTCGATACGCCTGGCAAATTGAAAAAAAATATATAAAATAAAATAAAAAAAACTGGACAGCAGCAGCGCAGCAAAGCGCAACCAGCTGAACCAGTTGGAGGTTTTTGCTATTTTAACAGCATTTACAACTTGAACTTGTCTGCCAATGGGTGTGTGTATGTGTGTGTGGCATGCGCCTTGCTGTTGCCATTACCATTGCATATTGCATATTGAACAAAACGAATTTTCAGCGACACCTCCTCCAACGAACGATCGCGACGACTTTAGAGGCCGGGGGCCACTTTAAAGCGCTCGCATAAATCAAAGCGCACGACCGATAGCTGCCTGCTACACCATGCCAAAGGAGTTCAACAGCAAGAAGCAAGCGAAGGCGGAGCAACATAAATGTTAAATTAGAAAGATTGCGCTAGTCGGGACTACCCGACTAGTAGTTACTTTGAATTCAGCTGTGAGCTGTGGTCATACATTTCAATCCCCGTGACTATAAGAAAAAAAATCACACACACGCACTTAGCAACTGTTATTAGCACCCAATATAAAAATTGGTGAATAAATTCTAAGCTAATCTTATGATCTTTATTATATTTTCAAAAGTTAGAAGATGACGGAGATTCCGCTGCTGATACCGACTTTATAGCATCAGAGGCTTTTCCTTGTGACAAATACTCTCTGCATGGGTTTAAAAGCCACAAAGAGTTTTTGTGGTTGAGTTTTATCGGCAACGGCGTAACGGAAATGTTGATGCTGGTGGCAACTCTGGGCGATTGCAGTGCATTGAACCTCGCCAAGAGTTCAGCAGCAGCAGCAGCATGAAGCATACATATCAATTATTGTTATTGTAAGCGAAAGGAAGAGGAAGCAGAGACTGCGACAGAGCGTTGCCCATTCCAAAAATATCGCATATGCATAAAAGAAAAGGCGCCTGATATGCTGCAAGTGTTGGCATTGATAAAGACGCAGAGTCCATTGATATACGAACAGAAGAACAAACACACATGCACATAAATACATATAAGTACATATATGCATTTGCATTTGTATTGCTGCGCCAGGAAGCGAGAACGTCAAATGAATCACAAACAGTTTTAAAGCCAATTGCGGAGCTGTTGAAAGCGAAACCGGCGAAAAAAGGAGTCAAAAACAGCAGCCAACAACAACAACAGCCAGACGTGACTCAGCAGAACAAAGAAATCGCGAGAGAAAGAGAGGGACAAGAAGAGAAGGCGGCAACAAGGGTGTGAGTGAGCGCGGGCGTTCTTGCAAAAAAACTGTCAGAAAAAGAAAAGAAAAAAAACCATTACAAAAGAAACCAAAAAGGAAAACACTCAGAACAAAAAAAAAGAAATACCTCAAACATAGTAACTTGAATACTCTTACAAAATGAAAAATAAAATTAAAAAAAAAAAAACTAATAAATTTATTTTGAAGATAAAACTGCGTTAATTTATACATTTAGAATAATATATGAATGCTTTTTAGCTTCTTTGGTCCTAAGTTTAAGTTTTTCATGATATTTTAGCAATTTAAAATATAAAGTTGAGTAACAATTCACACCGCATTAAACATAGCTGTGAGCAACACATGCCAAATGCCCTGAGTAAGCAGTGAGTATTTCAATGCATTGCTCACAGCAAAATCAAAGGCAAATGCAATTAGGCAATGAGCAGAGGGCATTTCATACGAATCGCACACACCCTCATCCTTAACGAATCAACCAAAACAATGCGGGGTGAGTGGGAGGGTGAGTTGGAAGTGTGCGTAAAGTGCGTTATGTTTTGGTTATTTCAAGGGCAGCTGCTGCTGCTGCTCAGCTAACCAACTGAGGGGGGAGGCGAGGGTGTAAATAGAAATATATATGTATGTATGTATATATATGAGCATATGCCTGTATATACAGATGGTAACTTATCTGCACAGCTAAAGTACAGTGAGTGCGCCTTCGAGGGAACTCTTTAAAATAAATGAGTTAAAAAAAAAAACAAACAATATATAAATATTTGTTGAGCATTTTATACGATTAAGAGATACCATCTTGCGTTTCTGTTCAAGGAGCAGCTATCTAAGGAGTGAACATTTTCTAGTTCTAGTTCAAGTTCTCTAAATAAAGCCTCTTAGAGTAAATATTTATCGATATCAAGTATTAATATTGCGTAGAATATATATTTATAAAATTTTAAGCCTTTGATTATGGCCAAATCAACTCAGCTGGTCGTGATCAGGAATATATATTTTATTTCATTAAAAAAGACGCTGTCTGAAAAAAAATTATTTGCTCGAAAAAAACTTGACTATAATTTTTGGCAAGTTGTGAATACCGAGAGACCACTGTACTCTACACCGCTGCACAGCTTTTTGTGCTGGCTGATTCACTTTGTGGACAGTTCACTGTGGGCCTTGTACATTATTGTGTCTTGGGCAAACGTTGTCTTGCGACAATGGGGCTGCTACTTCAGGTGATGTGTGTGTGTGAGTGTGTGTATGTATATACCTGATTTCCGGCGCGCAACGGAAGCATTCGATTGGCAGTCTGTTTTATACGCAAATGGTTGACAATGCAGCCCAAAGGCAAACGTCTGAGACGCAGCCGTTGCCATTAGCCACAAAGGCATTAAAACGTGACTCACAGCGGGACGGGGCGGGCGTATAAAGAGGGAAGGGTGGCTGTATTTATTGTCTGTATTGCTCGGCTGGAATATAAAGTGCGCTAATTGAGCTGCTGCTGCTGCCGTTGCCAATGCCAATGCAAATCCTGATGGAGAATTATTGATTTGCCCGCAGCAGCAGCAATCAGGGGTAAGGGTGGCTAAAATGAAAGCGCAGCAGCGGCGACGGTGGTTTGAGGGTATGCGGTAGTCAGGCACGCCCCAGCGCATCGAAAGATGGGAGGCAGGTGGCTCGAGGCAAGGCACAAACAACAGATACACACACGAATTTTCGTGTTGTTGTTTTTTTTTTTTGCAAGGAACAAAGGAAAATTGGGCGCGTCCTGCAGAGTTTTAACTAATTTTTAAAAAAGAAAATGCAGAAATTTAAAAACAAAAAAAAAGCCAAATGTGCAACTCTGAAACAAAACACACAAATAAAGCTAAGCAGAGCAATATACAGTTAATAAAGTGCGAATGGCAACAAGAGCAACAACAAAATACAGCCAGACAACAAATTGATTGACAGAAACAGTTACGAATTTATGGGAGCTGTGCCGGGAAGAAGAAGTAGTAGTGAGAAAGACTAGGGTGCGCTTTTGACTGTTGTTGCTGTTTAGCTGTTTGATTAAGACCAAATAAGACAAAGACATGGAGCAAGAAGCAGACAAAGACGAAGACACAAAGGTAGAAGTAGAAGTTTACATTCATCTGTCTAAATTGAGAGAGTGAGCACAACGGGCTAGAGAGGTGCGCACGCGAGAGAGCGCCCAAGACAGAGAGAGCGAAAGAGCGAGTTTCATAGCTGCCACTGTGAATGCCAATGTCAAGGCAATTAGCCAAAAGCCGGTTGGAAAAATCAACAACGAGGCGCAGCAACAAACAATACCAGCAACAGCCAGCAAACCAAGCAGAAGCAGGAGGTGCAGGCAGAAAAATCATAAAACAAGGCAAGCGAAAAAAAAACAACTATAAAATGTAGCTAAAGTCACAGAGCTGCCACCGCTGACTGTGACGTCGGCTGCCATAGATTTTATGACTTACGTGAGTGAGAGAGAGGCAGGGAGGCAGAAAGAGGGGGCGGAGGTGAGGGAGATGCACAAAGCGACCAAAAAGATGTGCAAAGATGTGGCTTGAAACTGGAGCAGCACGAACATGTTCCGGCAGGGAGAGAGAGAAAGAAATGTGTGTGCATGCGTGTGTGTGTGTGTGTGTTGGCAAGAAGAGGCAGCTGCAGGCTCGAGTGCATTTGGAGGCCATGTTTGGGCAAGGCACGTTGAAAGGAATTCACTTACTTTCTTTGTTGTTGTTGTGCTTGTGGCAGTTATAGTTGTTGCTGTTGTAATTGTTATTGTTGCCGCTGCTGCTGCTGATACTGTTGTTGTTGTCACCGCTTTAATTACCGTTTTTAATAGCAGTTTTGCTGATTATCCTTTGCCCGCGCGCGCGCTATCTCTCTCTTTAGTTTTAGTCGCCGTCGCTTTTCGTCGTTTTCTATTTGCGCTCCTCTGCTTTTGCCGGTGTTTCTACTACGCCTGCGACTGTCGGTGTATGCGTGCGTGCGTGTACGATTTTGTTTGTGTCTGTGTGTGTGTAAGTCTGTTACACCCTTCACTTCCAATTGGGATTTTTTTTTGTGTTTAGGCAGACGAACAAAGTAACGTTGGCCTTAGTTAAAGTTCACTCACACAATAAAAAATCAGAAAAAAATATATACGCAAACAAAATTCACAGGCAACAATTATCGTTTTTTTTTTTTTTGATTGCTTTTTCGCAGGTATTTTTTATTTTTGCAGCAGCAGCTTTTGTTTGCTGGCGCCTATTCACATTCGTATGGGCGTGTGTGTGTGTGTGTTTGGTATGGCAAAAGGATTTTCACGATTTCAAATTGGCTGACTGAAGACGCATGCGCGCACAATAGGACCACAAGATTCGTATGGAAAAAACACAACCGCTCACGACTTGCTCTCGAATTGGAATGAAAACCCGTTGCAGAGCCATATACAATTTAAATCCAAGCGCGAGTCTAACATTATGTTAATGTGCTGTTAACGCAGCTTGTCTGTTAACGCAGTTGTGAGTAGCACTAACATAATGTTAGCGTAAAATACAGCAATGTTAGCTTAACATAGAGCCACAATATTGAACAGGCAAACATTTTTCGTAACTCATTTGATACTGTTGCCATAACTAACAGATTTAATTACGAGTGCATTTTAACAGAATACCGAGCTGCTGTTAGTTAACATTGTGCTGTCAGCCAAGTCTTGCCAACTCGGCGAAAGTGCTGTTAGGACGTTGATTTTTAAAAAAGAAAAAGAGACGTAACGGTAAATGGGCAAAGGAAATGCGCATAACTTGAACTTGACGAATTGCCGCTAGATCGCAAGCCGCCACGCAGCTTGATTTACAGCTATCCCTCACAAACTTAATGCTAACGTGCCAACTGCAACTGCGACTGACTTGCCACTCTACATGCTTGGCAAACCAAGTGGCGCCATGCTCTGTTAATTTCGCAACTGCACATGCATCTCCTTTTCTTCGTTCGCCTGCATCATTCTGCACTAATGTGATTTATTTGTTGTACTTTTCATTATATTCGGCACGTTACATTTCGGACCTGACTTCGCCGATCGTAATGAGCTTAAATGGTCCAATGTCTGAATGTCTGTCGGCAAAGCCAACTAGCCAGCCAGATTCCGATTTCACCGTCAGCTTGAAGCACGTCACGGCTAATTAGATCTGTGTATGTGTCGTGACACGAACAAACACGAGCCAACACGACATTTCAGCAATTTTCAAAAGTTAAAAATAAAATATGATATATTTGAGACTATTTGTTTAGATACAAAAATCAGCAAATAATTAAATATATTTTAAATTATTATTGTAACTTAAAATATTTAGAAATATTTATTAATGGCTTTATTAACTGTAAGTCTAAACATTAACTTTAAACATTTTTCTGTTTAAGTACATTACATATGTACTTATAAAAAATGAAACAAGAAATAAAAATTATCAAAAGTCGTGTCGTGCGTGCAATCGAACTCTGGTTCGTGTCGTGACACGTGCCCATCTCTGCTGCAAATGCCAGAGCAAACGTACCAAATCCTTAAGAAAATAATATTAATATTTATGATGTCTCTCACACACACACACACACACACACAAACACAGATAGAGTTGCCAAGTATGGATGATTATACATATTTTTACAGTTGTATATTTTTGTTGCTTTTAAAGCTAAAATCTTTGCGCACTGCATGCCTTGTGGTTTTCTGCAATTTTAAACAAGTCAATTACGAGCCGCAAATAATGCTCGGCACGCGGACCCGCCAAAAATAATAACAACAAAAAAAAACTATCATTAGCAATAGAAAGAAAGAAAAATATATAATAATCAGCTGCTCTGTGACTGTTATTGGAATTATAACAGAGTTGTCAACGCCAAAGAGCACTTGTCACACCAGTTGGCAGCGCTCATTCACAATGGACGAACAGCTGGTACACAGCAGGCAGGCATGTCTGTCAGGGCAGCGCAGGGACGGACGGGCAGGGCAGGGCAACACACACAGTCAAGTTGACAGCTTGGTCGCAGAAAGAAACGCGAGTCAAAATCGAAGCATAATAATGCTCAGTTAATTTAAATTTAAGTATTTTCGAGTGCACAATTTTACGGATCTGTGCGGTGTGGGCACAGCAACACTTGTACGTCCATCGATATAGCGTGCTCACCTAATATTATTCGCTTTGGACAGTTCCATTCGCAGTCAATTCGTAAAGCGACAAAAAAAGGGGCAAACACTGTTTCGCCCTATTGGACGATTATTTTTTTTATTTTTTTTTTTTGATTTGTTTTGCTGTTGTTGTTGTAAAGCATAAGCAGCTCAACCGGTTCGGGGTGGCGGGGGGCCCCCGTTAAACAAACGCGTGTCTAATAACAATTCTGAATTATGCAAAGATAAAAAAGAGCGGAAAGTTCAACAAAATAATTGCACAAGAAACGCTCAAAAAAATATATATATAATAAAATAAAATAAATAACAGGGATCTTGGTCGCATCTAGCCAATACTCGAACCCAAATAACCAGCATTAAACAAAGCCAAACAACAACAACAACCACAAACGTAGCAGAGACACAACAATAACAAAATAAAGAAAGAAAAAAAAAAAGATTAAAGTTCTTGCTGGCCAACGCTTGCCGTCTCTCTCGCTCTCTCTCTCTCGCGCGCGCACATCTGTGATTTGTCGGGGGTGTTGTGGGCAGCGCGTGCTCAAAAGTGCTTTAACATAACATTTCCGCATTTTGAATATCAACAACAAATAGGCATAGAAGACGTTTAGGCTGGGAGAGCAGCAAAAACAACAACATTAGCTGCACCAAGGACACAACTGTCAACGTATGTGCAGCACACACACAGCGACAACAACAACAACAATAACACCAACACACACGCATACCAAATGGATGTCCTGGAACTGCTGCGTGCGAGCGCCAACGGCTGTTACAACACATTATTCTCGGATGCCTGGTGTCAATATGTCTCCAAGCAAATCGCGAATACTGTAAGTGTCCTGGCTAAATTAAATATAACTAATTAATATGCATGAGTACAAAGTAGGGCCCCCTTTTTGTCGTGACTCATGTCATTTTACTGTTAAGTGTTGGGCAGGATTTTGCTTGGCAGCGGTTGGTGACTTGGCTAAACGATAAGCGGCGATCGGTTAGAGCAGCAGCAGCTTCTGTTACTGTTGTTGTTCATTTATTTCATCTCTTTTATGCTCACACACACATGCATATATGTGTGTGTGTGTGTGCGTATGCGTGCTTTGGGTGCTCCCACACGACACAAACAGCAGCGTTCGCATGACATTTGTGTACAATGTAAATAGTTTGTTTTTTTTTTATTGGTTTTCGCGAATGATTTGCGTAAAATTATAATGATGTTTGTTGGGCGACCTTTGTTCTAGAGTAAACGCTTAGTTGGCTCGAGGTCAAGAATTGGATTAATCAAAATCAGACATTTAACATTTTGCTTGAATTTGTTTAAAAATGTTAATGTATATAAAAAATAGTCAATTATAGCACGTGCCGTAATCAGAAATTTGCTTTTAATTTAATTTGAATTTTGTACTTATCTAGCGTGCACGTATTGTAATTATCAAATATATGTGCACACATTTTGCCTTTACTTAGTGCTTCTTTTATAATTTCTATTTGTGTTCCACACACTAAGTAACAAATTTAAGGAAATTTATCTTGCTTTTAAAACAAATCTTAATTTTTAAAATTTATACTGGTACAATTATTAGTATTTCAGTTATTAGATTTATCTTTTTTTAGCATAAATTTTAATTTTATAAAATATGTGTATATTAAACTGATCAACTGATTTAACTTGCATACTTTGTAGTGATAGAAAGTAAAACCGTGTTTTGCGCAGACCGTTTGTGTAGTGTGTGGGCCGCTCGATAGCATTTTGCTTCCGTCAACATAAAACGATCGTTCGGTCTGTTTTGATTTGCGGACAAAAGCTGCCAACTTACATAAACGCGCTCATAGAAATATTTAAAGAAATATATGTATGTGTGTGTATTTGGTTCTTATCGTTGGGCATGGTGATAATATAGCTTAAGGCCTGACCCCGTAAGCGCATCAAGAGTGCTTAGGCCATAACTGATTAGACTGATTGCGCATTCAATGCCAATAGCAATGCGATTTATTGTGGCTAAATCAAGTAAATCGGCTTTAAATTGCCTATAAATGGATGAATATTTAAAGCAATAACGCTGCACGTGTCAACAGTCAAAATCATTTGGCCATAATTCAATTAACCTTTTGGGGCCAAATCAATTGGGAGCCTTTTTTTATCGTTGTTGTCTTGTGACTTGTTGTCAGGCTTTGATCCATAAAAAGTATTTAAAAATAATAATACTCCGCACAGGTGCGTGCGCGCACACACACACACACACACATACACACATACATGCCTACATGGCGTATGTATTTATTTCTCCGCATAAACAGAAATCAAAGTTATGTGGAAAATTCTGTTATCGTGACGCCGCAATTTCAATTAGCTCAAAAATAAAACAATGCCAATATCAATTTTTATTTTATCTCTGTTTTCCTTCTTTGATATACTTTGTTTGTAACGTGAGGAGAGTATGTCGCTTACTGGGTGAAACTTGGCGTATATGTAATATTATTTATGAGCTCCTTTATACAAAATTCAGAGCACGGCAAAGGGCAGTAAAAATCAATAAATACAGCGAAGGCTATAAGGTTGGAGGTCATCAAAATAATTAAAAACAACGTTTTCGACAATTTACAATTATAAATAAACTACGAAACAGAGTATGGCGCTGTCGGCTACAATCGAGCACAACATACTTTTTAATTATCTTAATAAAAAAAAAAAAAAACAGGCATAAAAGGTATAATGATTTTCTGATGGGAAGGTAATAGGAATGTACAGGGTATATACAAGTCGGACATTCTCGACTAAAGCATTTCTATTTGTTTGTCTTGTTGTGCTGATGCTTTATTATTATATACGTTGCCAATTTAAATTTGTTGTGGCGCTGCTTGAATTGTTTTGGTTCATATTTGCCGCATTCGTATGAAACCTGTTACAGAAATAAACCGTAAACAACATAGCAACAACAATAAGAATAACAGCAGCAGCAGCAATAAGAGCACCACTAACAGCAACAACAACAGTAACAGGAACAGCGAAATTGCAGCCATCTGCAACGAACGTAAATGTCAAAGGCAAATGCGGAAGAGGCAGCGCCCAACAACAACAAGAACAACATCAACAAGTGTTGGCAGCGACGCGACGCGTCAAAATGCTGCGATTGCATAGAAACAAAACAGAGAGCACGTTAGCGAGTGAGAGAGGGAGAGGGACTGTTATACATATGCATAGGCACTGTTGTTGTTCCTGTGTGTGTTTCTTTTTCTTCTTTTCTTTCGCATGAAAGGAGAGATGGGCAGAGATTTCTACAGCACTGCGCATTCTGGCTATTTTCATTTTATTATCCATTGTGTAACACATTAAATGAGGCATCTGTGATGCCATTAAATACAATGTCTGTTTATATGTTTCCAATCAGCATCAAGTAATTTGTCAGTTCATATACAGGCTGCATTAGTCTAATCTGAGCACTTAATCTTTGTTTCTACAAATATTTTACTTACACTTGCAAATTGTGAGCTTATTTATAATAGAATATAATCCATATGCAGCAGTTATATGGATATATATGTATGTATGGGAACGATCATTAGGATATTGAGTTTTATTACAGAAAAAATTGCTATAAAGTTATTTTTATATTTTATTTATTTTATATGTTTCGCAAGGGTATTTTACTGTCGTTAACCCAGGGTTTGTATAATGTCCGTCTTGCTGTTTGAATGTCCTGCAAATCGATTTTGCGAAATCGATAAAAATCGGTATACATATGTGTCAGTTTTAAGCTAGATTCACAAAATTACAATATTATGAAGACAGATTTTTGCAGCATCAAAAAAAAAATCTATTTGCCGCACCCACTTGGGGCGGGTAAAGCTAAAAGCTACAGTGAACGAGTATTTGGCAGTCGGCTACACCCGACTGCAGCAACGTTCTCGCTAATTTTTGCTTGGTATTGTTCCATTGTTTGTTTATCGCTCTGACTAATGGCTATTGTTATCGTTATCGTTATCGGTAGATGTACTGGTACGGCGCTCTGCTTGTTATCGGAGTGCTGTTCGTCGCCTGGTTCCTCTACTTCAAGCGGCTGGCACGGCTCCGGCTCCGCGATGAGATCGCCCGGTCGCTGAGCGCGGTCACATCCGCCTCGGGGGGCGATCATCGTGGCCTGCGCTTCCGGAAGCGGGACAAGATGCTCTTCTACGGCCGGCGCATGCTCCGTAAAATGAAGAACGTCAGCGGCCAGATGTACAGCAGCGGCAAGGGCTACAAGCGGCGGGCGGTGATGCGGTTCGCCCGTCGCATCCTGCAGCTGCAGCGCGAGAATCGTCCGCTCGAAATGAAGACAGTGGAGCCGCCGGCCGAGTACCTCGAGGAGACGATCGAGGGCAGCGACCGTGTGCCGCCGGATGCGCTCTACATGCTCCAGAGCATACGCATCTTTGGCCACTTCGAGAAACCGATCTTCCTGAAGCTGTGCAAGCACACACAACTGCTCCAGCTGATGCCCGGCGATTATCTGTTCAAGATCACCGATCCCGACGACAGCGTCTACATCGTCCAGTCGGGCATGATCAATGTGTACATCTGCAATGCCGATGGCAGCACCCTCTCCCTGAAGACCGTTCGCAAGGGTGAATCGGTGACATCCCTGCTCAGCTTCATCGATGTCCTCTCCGGCAATTCCAGCTACTACAAGACGGTCACGGCCAAGGCCATCGAGAAGTCGGTTGTCATACGGCTCCCGATGCAGGTGAGTTGCCAACTGTTTGCCAGTGTTGCCAACTATCGAGAGGGTAGCAACAGTGGGTTTTAAGTAGGGATCAATAGAAAAAGTTATATTAAAAAGAGCTATAAAAAACTGTATACAAATTTTAAAGAAAAGCTTAATATTTTTATTGAGTGTATCCGACTATGAGGTACCCTGTACTTACTTCTTAGGTATCTACATATATCTCGAAAAAACAAGAAATTTGTACTGATTTTTTAAGAAACGGTTGTTGATATCCTGCTAAAATTGAATTTATCAATTTTTAAAAAATACAATATAAAAAGCGATTTAGATTTATTTTGCGTGTAAAAAATTAAAACTAAAGTATTTATTTGCATTCCGAAAAGTTTCATAAAAGCATAGGTCAAAATTTTCCAGTTTTATAGAGCGTTATTTTAAGTGAGGGTGAAAGAAAAAGAGAAAAAAAAAACATACCATATATCCATGAATTGCCTGCTTCTATATATGTATTTCTGTTCATTTCGTTTCCGCAGGCTTTCGAGGAGGTGTTCGAGGAGAATCCGGACGTGATGATACGCGTCATTCAGGTGATAATGATACGGCTGCAGCGAGTCCTTTTCACGGCGTTGCGCAACTATTTGGGCTTGAATGCGGAACTGGTCCAGAACCATATGCGGAGCAAGGGCAGCAGCGCGGTGCCCGTTGCTGTTGCGAACGCTGTCCTGTCGCAGACATCGCAGGCATCCCGTCCGCTGTCGACGCGGACGCCGTCGTCGCCCGTGTCCCGTTTGTCGCGCGAGGAGCACACACTCTGCGATCCGGATCCGAATCCGAACTCAAGTGCGCTGCTCTTTGCGGAGGTGCATGGAGATGCGCCCTACATTGATTTGTATCACAATCAGCAGCAGCAGCAACAGTCGCAGCAACAGCAGCCGCAGCAGCAGCAGCAACAACAGACCAGCGCCGTATCCGTCAATCTTTTGTCTGTGCGTCGCGGCTCGTCAACAAACAGCCCCAGCACTGAATTGCCGAGTGGAGGCAGTCAAAATAATGCTGCCACCGCCGGCGTCACGTCCATTGATCAGCGGCTGGTGCAGTCCTCCGCGGTGGACAGCCTGCGCCGGGAGCTGGGCCTCAGCGAGGAGGATGCGCACATCATTGAGCCGTTTGTCGAGGTGTGCGAACTGGAGCCGAACGTCACCCTCATCACCGAGGGCAATGCGGACGATGTCTGCGTGTGGTTCGTGATGACCGGCACACTGGCCGTCTATCAGAGCAACGCGGACGCCACCCGTGCCGCCAAACAGGATAGCAAGAACGATATGCTCATCCACTTCGTTCATCCCGGCGAAATTGTCGGCGGACTGGCGATGCTCACCGGGGAGGCAAGCGCCTACACAATACGCGCCCGGAACAACAGTCGCGTGGCCTTCATCAGACGTGCCGCCATCTATCAGTGAGTTCCTCTCCAATCTTCCCTATTTTCATCCATTTTCCGCCTGTTCGCGCGGATTTCCGACTATCGATTATTATCGATTTTTCTAAAAGCAATCGAATTCATTTCTATCTTAGCTAGCTGATATAAGGTTTAATAATTTATCAATGCAGGTTTAATTTGAATCAAATCCGCCAAATTCAATCCATAAATTTAACTCATTTTCATTATTATTTTTTCTAATCTTATTTCTAAATCTTTCCTAACCGTTTCACCCATTTTCCGTTTATTGTAAATGGATTTGCCAAATTCTCTTCCTGATTGAGTTTTCTCTTCTTCTCGCAGGATAATGCGTCAGCGTCCCCGCATCGTGCTCGATCTGGGCAACGGCGTTGTGCGTCGCCTGTCGCCGCTGGTCCGTCAATGCGACTATGCGCTGGACTGGATATTTCTGGAGTCGGGACGTGCCGTCTATCGCCAGGACGAGAGCAGCGACAGCACGTATATTGTGCTCAGCGGACGCATGCGTTCGGTGATCACGCATCCCGGCGGCAAGAAGGAGATCATCGGCGAGTACGGCAAGGGCGATCTGGTTGGCATTGTCGAGATGATCACGGAGACATCGCGCACCACAACCGTTATGGCCGTCCGCGACTCCGAGCTGGCCAAACTGCCCGAGGGTCTATTCAATGCCATCAAATTGCGTTATCCGATTGTGGTCACCAGGCTGATCAGCTTCCTCAGTCATCGCTTTCTCGGCTCAATGCAGACACGCGGCAGCAATACGTCCGGTGGCCCCGTTGAGGCGAATCCCGTTACGCACAAATACTCAACGGTCGCCCTCGTCCCAATCACAGACGATGTACCGCTCACACCCTTCACCTACGAGCTCTACCACTCGCTCTGCGCCATTGGTAAGTCCCTTTTTATACACAAATAAAAATCAGAGGAAAGCCGGTAAAAGATGTGCAGCTGAAGTCGAACTGTCGGCGGTTCGAGTCTGCGTTGGGACAGTGTGGAATTTATTTCTTCTTTTTCTAATTATATATAATTATTAATATTTATCGTTTCTATGACAAACGCAGAATTCAGTCTACCGTTTTCCTTGAAATTTTGTTTTGCGATGGCTGAGTGTTGTTATATCATGTTTTATCATCGGCGGTTCGAGTCCCGGTGTGGAATCTTTCTTTTTTCGTTGATTAATATTAATTAATTTTTTTTAAATTTGTTTTGTTGTTTTTTCAAGAAATTCTGGTTATTTTTTCTTCTTCTTTTGATAAACGCCTAAAATCTTTCTCTTACACTCGCTGATTCTTGTCTTGCCTCTTTGCAGGTCCTGTGCTGCGTCTCACCTCGGAGGTGGTGCGCAAGCAGCTGGGCATCAACATCTTTGAGGCGGCCAACGAGTACCGTCTGACCTCGTGGCTGGCCCAGCAGGAGGACCGCAACATCATCACCCTGTACCAGTGCGATAGCTCGCTGAGTCCTTGGACGCAGCGCTGTATGCGGCAGGCGGATGTGGTGCTGATCGTTGGCCTGGGCGAACGCTCCCATTTGGTGGGCAAATTCGAGCGCGAAATCGATAAGCTGGCGATGCGCACCCAGAAGGAGCTGGTCCTGCTCTATCCGGAGACGACCAATGCCAAGCCGGCCAATACGCTCAGCTGGATCAATGCACGTCCCTGGGTGACGAAGCACCATCATGTCCTTTGCGTCAAGCGCATCTTTACGCGCAAGAGCCAATATCGTATTGTAAGTGTATAATATACACTGAGAGAAAAGTGCAGCGTAAACGAAATTTGTAACGTTTTGTTTTTTTTTTTTTAATTTCAAGCACAATTGGTTTCTGAATAATACTGAATATTTCTTAAATATTTGAATCAAGTTAAAAATGCTCAATGATAGTGAGTTCTTAGCATATTTATAAAGTGAAAAATTCAAAACGGTTGTTTTGATCAAGTATAAACAACTTTTTTTTTTTTACAAGATATCCTGTCCAAAATTGACAGTTGAGAGTATAATTATAGGCCAAGTCTGCAATTTAATTTAATCTTTGCCAGATAGTTTTTTTTAAGAATCTTTAAAGTCAGAATAACGAAATGTGCTTGAAACTTTAGAAACTAGACATTATTTTAATTTGTAATCATATTTGTGCTTGTACTTACACTAGTTTCTATCTCTCTCTCTCTTTATAGAACGATCTCTATTCTCGAGTGCTGCTGTCCGAGCCGAACATGCATTCCGATTTCTCCCGCCTCGCGCGCTGGTTGACCGGCAACTCGATTGGCCTCGTCCTCGGGGGCGGCGGAGCACGAGGCGCTGCTCACATTGGCATGCTGAAGGCCATACAGGAGGCGGGCATACCCATTGATATGGTTGGCGGCGTCAGCATTGGCGCCTTGATGGGCGCCCTCTGGTGTTCGGAGCGTAACATAACCACCGTTACACAGAAGGCGCGCGAATGGTCAAAAGTACGTTAACTATTAAAACTTTAAGAGTATGTAAAAGTTTATAGTATTTACACTGTATAAGATATTAGAGTAGAGTTGTAGAGCATCAAAAGGAGATACCATAGATTATTTCTATGAAAGCACAAAATATTTAATTTTGAAACAAAGGTAATCAGTTTTTAAATACAAAAATCTCTTGTTTTTTTTTATAATACTTCATTTGATTGAACTGCTCATTTGAGCTTCATTATGAAAATCTAACTATTTATCATATAGAGTACATTTTGGCAAAACTTTTTTGTTTTCTTAAAAATTAAAACTTTTATTGTAAGATTTTGCGAATGTGCTCTATAAAAGCAAGGGTATTTGTGCTTCGAATATTAAAAATTTTTGTTTTTAATCATGTCAACAATACAATTCGATAATAACCATTTTTGTTGTTATTGCAGAAAATGACAAAATGGTTCCTTCAGCTGCTGGACCTCACGTATCCCATAACATCGATGTTCTCGGGACGTGAGTTCAACAAGACGATACACGACACCTTCGGGGATGTGAGCATCGAGGATCTGTGGATACCCTATTTCACGCTCACCACCGACATAACCGCCAGCTGCCATCGCATTCACACCAACGGTGAGTGTCCATCCGCCGCTGGCGCTGCTGCTGCTTCTATCTCATTTACTCATTTAGCTGCTCGTCTTAGATTCATAAACGCTCTCTTTAGCCTTAGTTGCTTTCTCTTCAGCCTTTTATTATGTGTTTAGTTTTGTTGTTGTGCTTATTATTCCGATTTGGCTTATTTGTAATAATATAATGTTGTTGGTTTGGTGTTGGTTTTATTTATGTAGCTTGTACGACAAACAAACACACACACGCACACACCCACACTCGTACGTAATACATTCACACACAAGCGCACTTAAAAGAGACGCCCACGCAAGAAATAAACTTAAGAGAGACGCTGCTCGTTTTGCAAGCGACGCCATTTGGTGACAGTTCAGTTGACGCGCCTTTTCAAATAGATGCTCTTATTGTTGTTGTTGCTACCATTATAATTGTTGTTGCTGTCATGATCTCATTTTTTCTGTTGAGGAGTGCACACAAATTCTCTTTAAGTGTGAGGTTGGAGTTGCTATAATTGTTTTTTTTTTTTTTTTTTTATTTTTTTTCGTATAACCATTTTTGTGTCTCCTCCTTTCATTTCATTCCCCTCTACCAAATAATCAAATTTGCCCTTAATGTGCTAAGCAAATGAAGTCATATGCATTTATGTATGTATGTTTGTCCGATGCGTGTCCTGTGCGTGTGTGTTAGCTAGAAACTAACCCAAAAAAAGAAAAAAAACTGAATCTTAATTAATGAACGATATGTGATTGGTCAATAATTTTCTCTCGCTCGCTCACAACGCTCAAACTCAAAGCTGTTTCTCTCTCACTCTCCTTCTCTATTTCTCTCTTCCCAAAACACACCCCACCCACACATCTACACATCTACATATCCACAAACACAAACACACACACACACACATATTCGCTCACTTGCCAAATAAACTATCGCAGGATCTCTTTGGCGTTACGTGCGCTCCTCAATGTCACTCAGCGGCTATATGCCCCCACTCTGCGATCCACAAGATGGACATCTTCTGCTGGATGGCGGCTATGTAAATAATTTGCCAGGTAAATAGCAACTAGCAACTAAAAAAAAGAAAACAAAAACTTAATTTAATTAAGCCAATGCGTTTAACGTACTTTACCCGATTAACTACTCTTTACTTTCCATAACAAATTTTCAATTTAGAGCTGTTGATGGCACAGAGAGAGCGCAGAGTGTTGGATTATTTTTGTCAATGACTGTCGAACGTAACTGTAACTGTTGATTGCATTGCATACTTGTTCGCCCATATTCTTCTCTTCCTTTCCTACTTGATGTTCCACTTGTTGTTCTCAGCAGTTTGCAATGCTGCCGTTGTAAAGTGGTGTGTGGATCGTATTCCCACGGTAGCCATATTGGTTTTGATTCTCACACACAAACACATACATTCATATGTATATACATGCATACGCACACACACACACACACACTTACAAAGACAGCGCACACGGTTTTGAGTTGACTTCTTTCTTGCTTTTTTCAAATGCAATTAATTTTGTGTACAAATACATGCAGACATTGAAATATTTTTGTATATTATTGAACACATTTTATTTGCTGTTAAACTTTTGAGTTGTGTATTTTAATGTTTTTGTATATGATTTATTTGCTGTATATTTTCTTTTGCAAAAACCTTAGACTATTGAAATTTTAATTGTAGTCTAGTACAAGAGTAATACCAGCATAAACATTTAATACGTTTGCGCACGCTCACAAACACAAACATACAAGAATGGCAATAAAATGGTGTATTCTCTTTTTCTCTCTCTCTCTCTCTCTCTCTTTCTGTTACTCTCTATCGACCATTAAACACTATACACAAACGTGTGTGCATTTATAAAAACACTCAAACTGTTCATGCACTCTCTCACGCACACACACACACCCACGCAAACCATACTCATGCGTATACAATTGTGTGTGACTGTGTGATATTACCGTTTGTCAGGCCACCTGTGGCGTTATTGTCGCGCCAGCATGTCCATTGCCGGCGTCTTTCCCCCATTCTGTGATTATCGTGACGGGCATCTGCTGCTCGACGGATGCTATACGAACAATGTGCCAGGTAACATTTACAGTAACAGTAATCGTAACAGTAACAGAATCCAACACTCTGCTCCAATTGGGCACTTGATTAAGCTCCACAGCATATAACATATCCGCTAACACTTGCCTTTATTATAACATTTATGTTAAACAACACAACAACAACAACAATAACAACTTAGCCGATGTTATGCACAATTTGGGCGCCGCTCACATTATCGCCATCGATGTGGGCTCACAGGACGACACGGATCTGACCAACTACGGCGACGATCTCAGTGGCTGGTGGCTGCTCTACAAGAAATGGAATCCCTTCACTTCGCCCGTCAAGGTGCCCGATCTGCCGGACATACAGTCACGACTAGCGTACGTGTCCTGCGTACGGCAGCTGGAGGTGAGCCTAATCCTTTGATCACATAAAATATATATATTCTTGATCATTTGTTATAAGCTCTTTTACACGATACGCAGAACAAGCTTGAAAATTTTGCTCGATATCAATTTTGGTAATATCGATTGATATCGATGTTTATCGATATAAAGCGCATTAATATCGATAGATATCGATGTGTATCGATATAAATTTTTATCAGTGGTTTTTTGACATATCTTTAAAACTATGTTTTCATAAAACTCCCGCAGATCAAGAATATTTAACTTTTTTAGATACATTCTAAGGTTAAAAATGTGACCTTAGAACGAGTGTTGCACAGTCGGTTACACCCGATTGCTAACGTTTTTACCTGTATTGCTTTCGTTGACAGGAAGTGAAAAACTCGGACTACTGCGAGTATATCCGACCGCCCATAGATAAGTACAAAACGCTCGCTTTTGGCAGCTTCGACGAGATACGCGACGTGGGCTACGTATTTGGTAAGAACTACTTCGATAACATGGCCAAGGCGGGTCGCTTGGGCCGCTTCAATCAGTGGTTCAACAAGGAGCCGCCGAAGCGCGGCAACCACGCCTCCCTCAACGAGTACACGTTCATCGATCTCGCCCAGATCGTCTGCAAGCTGCCCGAGACATACGCCCTGCATACAACCGATATATTCAGCGAGGATGAGGACTTTGATGGCTACATCTCCGAGCCAACAACCCTAAATACGGTAAATAGCGAAACACAAATTTTCTAATTAAATATAGCTAAACTATTCTAAAACTAACTTAAGATCAAATATTTTCCAAAAAAGTATGCTACAGTTTTATTGATTTAAATACATAACAAAAAAGTTTTCCGATCTCTAGAAATAGGCTATCCAAAATCGCTGTAAACATTCTCAAGAGACTTGAACTATTTAACTATTAACTATTATTTAGTATTATTTATTTAGAACTATTATTTAGTTAGAGGGAGAAAATTTTAAAAATAAGGTATTCGAATAACAAGAAAAATAATTTTCTCCAATTTTCCAAAACTAAAGAAATACAACGCAACCAGAACCATGAGAACCAGTGATAGAATGGGGAATAGCAAATAGGCAAAATACATGTATGGGCTTATTTTCGATAATTCAGCAAATTTACCCAAAATCGATAAATATCGATTTTAAGTCAAGGCTTGTTTTAAGTGATGTAAAGTGTAATTTTCAATTGTGAGTGGGTAAAAGGGAATGTATGTATTTACATTTATATATGAGTGTGTGCGTATACAGGGTATCTGCTGGTCGGCCACTGCCGATTGGAGCGCACGAACTTGTTCGCTAATCGGCTGTCTCTTGGCTGAATTTTACGCCACACAGGACCGCCGTCGCATTCAGGTGCCGCGGGCGGGCAACTCGCTATCCTTCTCAGAGACTGAAATGGACTCCGATCTGGAGATCGATCTGGAGCTGGAGCGCAAGGTGGACAAGTCGACGCAATCGACGCCGCCGACGCCGAACAAGAAGAACGAGCTGACGCTGACGCTGACGCCGACGCCCACCCAGACGCAGCTGTTGCCCCTCAACAGCAAGGACGAGAGCGACGGCCACAAAGAGAACGACAAGGACAAGGACAAGGAGAGGGATAAAAAAGCGAAACAGAAGCTAAAGCAGAGGCGCGAAAAGTCGCTGCAACGCGACAGTGCGGTCACACTGCATCCGACAACAATGGCCGAGGCGACAACACAAACAACACAAGCAACTAACGGAGAGGAGGACCTCGGCGGTACGGCCGGACAGGACACGGATGGAGGGGGTGGCAACGGACGAATAACGATACCAAAAACTAGCTGTAAACTGAAGGCGCAACCGTCTGTCTGAGATATATAAATATATTTGCATAGTTATTAAACAGGAGCAGGAACAGGAACAGGAACAGGAGCTGAAGAGGAGGCGGAGGAGCCCAGTAAAAAAACGAAAACAAAAAACAGTCGAAACCATTAACTGGGCCAACAATCTCCATACAATTATGTAGTTTATCATGACAATGAAATCGTTGACGTTTAGTTAAATACGTGTAAATCAAACTTAGGCTTAGCTTTAGCTAATCAAACACACACACACACAAGGACACTGCAGCCCTCCTGTAATCATATACATATATATGTATATACCAATTAATATATATATGTATATATTCATATTACATAAAGCTACATATATATATATATATTTTTACTCGATTATCGCGATTTATGCATCTATGCCACATACATAAGCTTTAGTATGTATGTATGTGTGTGGGTATGTTTGCCAACTGCAGTTCACACACACACACAACCCCCCTTCATTCCACACACACACACACACACACAACCAAATGCCCGCCCACCCACCAACACACCACCCCACACCAAACAGCCCATTTTCTTAGTTTTAGTTACCTAATGAAAAAAACCAAAAAAAAAAAAAAAAAACACACTTTTCGCAGAGGAAGAAGAAATTGTTTGTTTTTATGATCAACAAGTTTTTTTTTAAATGAGCTAAGCATAAAATGTCAACAATTTGAAAGTACAATATTAAAACATGAAAAATGAAAAACCTGAAATTATTTTCATTATATTTATTATTGAAGCTCGAACCCAGGTTCGAATGTTCGAACCAGCAAGCAGGCGATAAATTTTACAGTAGCTGAATAGTTTAATAGTATAGTATAAAAGTGAAAAGAGTATATTGGCTTTTTGCAATGTCCGTCTTGAGCTGTTTGTACGTTTAAACACAAGACAGGTTTAAATCTATTTAAAATGATGATTTTCTCCAAAAATTGCTCCGAATTTTTTCGATAACATTTTATCGATATTGTTATCGATATTTTCCGAAATAAAGCTAATTAGGAATGTTTTCAACTATTTAAATATTTTATACCAAAAATTATCACAATTCTTACAGAGTTCTGATTTGTTTGCATAATTGTTTCAAAAATGAAATCAATTAATTTCTCACGATATGTTCCAGACTTGTGATTGCATACAGTTGACGAACAGAATGTTGTACAGCGTCCATCAAGGAC
Organism: Drosophila micromelanica; assembly: GCA_004143825.1. Lineage (NCBI taxonomy): Eukaryota > Metazoa > Arthropoda > Insecta > Diptera > Drosophilidae > Drosophila > Drosophila micromelanica. The sequence goes on from SCDY01000246.1 coordinate 81,089, forward strand.
TAATCCAAGCCAATGATCAGCTCATCGAAGAGTTCGGCGAGGAAGCGGGCATCGATCACCGCCGGCGGCTGCTGTACGTGCTCGCCCGGCCACAGATCCAGATCCGCCGGATACGGGTCGTACACGTAAATAAATTCATCGGCTTCGAGGATGTGCACTGTCTGCTCCTGCTTGCGGGCGCTGCTCAGCCGCGCTGTCCTGGCCGGCGGCTTGCAGGAGGCGGCCAGGCGCATCGTCATCGGTCGCATCAACGTCAGCCGATGTCCGACGACGATCAGCTCCAGCGGCGATTTTTGCTGCACACCAGCTTTGACTTTCTCTTTCTCTTTGATTTTGCCTTTGCCTTTGCCTTTGCCTTTGCCTTTGCTTTTGCTTTTGCTTGTCTGCGTCTGCGTCGACTTCGGCTTCGACGCTGACGCTGCGCCAAGTCCGTTGCGCCAGCTGCCATCGACATTGAGGTTAAAGCTGATCGGTGGCTGTTGTTTGGCGCGTTGCGACCCTGCGATTGGTTGCTTTTGTCGGCCAGTGCTGCCCCCACTTTGTGCGTGCGCCATGCGTTTGTTTCTTTTCTACTTGTTGTTGTTGTTTTCACACAAGAATTTTGTTTGTGACGTTTTCTGACACCGTTCGACACTTCAAATATTCTATATTCGATAGCTGCTCTTGTCTATCGAAATATTGCAAAGCTTGCGGTACATTTTCGAATGCCGAATTCGAATTCACTATTAAAATTCACTGTAAATTCATGCAATTCAATTCAACATGGATGTCCTACAGGATCCTTTCGGCTCAGGTAAGCGTTTTCCCCATTTTTAATCTCAAAATATATATGTAGACGATTCTGATTTTTTTTAGATGCCGTTCTCGTGTCCAAGCCCCGTTATTTTCCCAACTTGCAAAAAGTGCTGCGGCCGGGACACCGGGGACAGACGCCGCCGCTGTTTGTCGGCCTTCGTGGCCTGGAGACGATTCACGTGCCGCACAGCTGTGCCGTATACGTGGACCAGATGCCGGTCGGCGAGAATGGAACTGAAATCGGGACTGAAACTGGGGATCTGGATGTTGGCTTTATTGTGGCGTTCCCAGATGCGCCCACCCAGCTGGAGCACAACAAGGCGCCAGTCTTCTTTGGCCAGGGGCGAGGTCAGAGAACGCCCGAGGAGTCTGCCAACACCGGAACGGAGCAACTGCAGCAGGCCAAGCCGGAGCGGGGGCTGGAACTGGAACTGGAACTGGAGGAAGTGGAGCCGGAGAAGGAGGCAGCAGTGGAGATGCCCAGCGAAAATTTGACCCCCAGGAAGCTGGAAACGTTGCTGCCAAAGAATGCCGTAAAGGGTTTGTGGTTCTTCTCGCTGTATGGCCAGAAGGAGGATATCGACAGTCTGCTCCACCGGCTGCGCGAGGCGGGCGTCAAGCTGGCTTCGGATGTCGCCAGGCCGCCTTGGAGGTGCGTCAAGTGCGAATGTGGGTCAATCTACGGCCCAAATACGATTTAATTTCAGTTATTTGATGAATTTTTCAAATATTTTCAATTTATTTTCGTAATTGCGCCAACTGCACAACTATCGATACATACCGATAAATGCATCGATCTGAATATCGATATATGTACATATAGTCTATATTTTATATAGAGTTTATACCAAAAATTATTTTATAGCATTAAAAAAATAGATGTCAACAACAAATTTTAAGAGGCAAAATTCGAATTACGTATGCGCATTATATTATTTATTTGATATTCTATATAAGCTAAACATGTTCAAATTTGTATATTTCCTTAAAACTACCACAAAAAAATAGTAAACAACTAACGAAACGTACCGGTTTCTTAGATGACCCCATAATTTTCTGATACCCATTGATTTGATTCGTCCTTGCGAATGTAACGCTCCAAGTCCCTTGGAAATCCGCCAGGATATGGCCGAGTTAGAGCTATTTTTCTAAAAAGGACATTCGTATTATAGCCATATCTCGGTCATATCCTTAAGGATCCTGGAACGGTATACCTTTTTGAACTCACAGGAAGCAGGACTATCGATTGGCATTCAAGGATTTTCAGGATTCCACCAAAAATATTGGCCAACATTTTTATAAGGGGGTAGGTCGGAAAATTTCACGAAAATCGAAAAATCGTCCTTAACTTAGCCATTTTAAGGACTATCACGATGTCTTTTGGCCGTCAGATATTATTTTTGCCGCCAACTCGGTATATTCAATAAAAAGGACGAAAATCCTTACAGGAACCAAGATAAAAGGACATTTTTGTAAACAAAAAACTAGCTATAACTCGGCCGTATCCTTGCGTATCCTGGCGAGTTCAGTGTCAAACAACTCGTATAGATCAGGGCTATCAACTGGCCAAAGGACATCAAAATCGTCCTGCTAGTTTCCAAGATATCAAGGATTTTGCGTTTTTGGCCAGTTTCTTTGCGCTCTGCGCAACTAAAATTTTACAATTATCCGATTCCTAGATGACCCCATAATTTTTTGATGCCGATTGATAGAAGGAGTCCTTGCTAATCTAACGCACCAAGTCCTTTGAAAATCCGCAAGGATTTGGCCGAGTTACAGCTATTTTTCTAAAAAAAATGTGTTCTCTTTGTTAATTCGCAGATCATTATTGTAGCACGCTCCTACAAGTATGCAGTAAAATGATTTAACTCCCAAATTCATGTGCTGCTTCTGAATATCCGCAGGAGCCAATGGAAATTCGAACTTGTATGGATCAGGACCATCGATTAACATTTAAAAATTCTAAATTTTAACAAAATTTAAAATTTAAAAATTTAAATTTTTAATGCCAATCGATTCTATAGACTTTTAAGAGTCGAATGATACATATTTTTTTCAGATTGGATTACATATAGCTGAGATATAGTCATTTCAAATTCATAGAAATTGAGTTGGGTTTTCCTGCCAGCTCAAAAGTATGCAATGCCAAAGGTACGCACTCTATCAATATGCATATTTTTGTAGCATCAAAAAGTATGCAATGCTTTTATTCGTGTTGGCTTTTTACAGGGGTTTCTACAGCAAAATAATAAGTTTATATATTTATAATAAGTTTATATAGTTTGTTATATTTATATTTATATATATATATAGATCTTTTTATTTGTATATAAATCTTTATATGATTATTACAATAAATGGAAATTTGGGTGATCTATTTAATATTTACAATTACCATGCGCCACAACCACAAAAATCAACAAACATGGAACGGAACGTGATGCCAGCTATATAATTTCAAATATAATTAATAATTTTAGTTATATATTGTTTGTTCTATTTAGATCCGAAGTATCTATCAGACCAGAGTGAAAAGCATTTGTAAAAACAAGCAAAATATTAAAATAAACAAATAAACTGAAATTTTTTTTAAAAAAGTTTTGATTTTTTAATTTGTTGATTAAAACATGTGAATTTGCGCTTTTTTTTTAGTTATTGTTTTTTAAGTTACAAGCCAAATACAATTGACAATTTAGAAAAAAATTTAGAAAAATTGCTTTCGCTTAACTCTAGTATTGAGATTCAGGAAAATATTACAAAAAAAAATAATTAAAAACCAAAGCTCATGTAATGATTGCCCTTATATGTTTGTGGAATAAGAAAAAAATTTGATTTTTTTTTTTCGTATAGTTTTTATACAGATTATTAAACAATATATTAGCTTGCCATTATTAAAAACTAATAACAAATTCACAAAACATTTTTCACAATTGATTTGCCTATCGATGCTGCCATACAATATATATATATATATATTTATATATTTTATTTATATATATTTAATTAGTTTGATTTGTTTTTGTTTAATTTTCTTTTTTTTTTGTTTTTTGTTTTCTTCTTGTAAGCGCTCTTTCATGTCTCTCGTCTCTTTCTTTGTCATTGTCCTTTTCTATATTCTCTATGCAATTCTCACAATACGCTTTTTTGTTAACATTTTGTGTGGATTTTAGTTATTCTTTTAATTTGTTTGATTATTTTGAATGTTGCATATGCTGCTTGGTAAATATTTATATATATGTATATATATTATGATCTTTAACTATATGAATTCTCTTTTAGTTTTCGTTTTTTACATGCACAAACTCATGAGGCCAAGGGTTTTTTTGTCGTGTTTAGCTTAAATAAACCTAACCAAATATCAAGAGACTTATCAGACTAAATACATACATAGGCTATATATCAATAGATATACATATATATATATATATAGATATACACACATATATATGCATTTATAGGCATGTCGCTTTAGTTCAAATACATTGCAAGACCGTGAGAGTGTGTGAGAGAAAGAGAGAGATTCAACAATATATATAAGTCGTACACGTTTAAATATTTTTTAGAAATTTCTGCATTGTTTTTTTTTGTTTTATAGAGTATTCAATAGTATAGGTTATTATTAATTTGCTGTTTCGATAGGTGCATACAATACAATATACATGTATACATATATATATATCTATTAATTTGTGAGTGTGTGTGTGTGTGTGTGTGTGTTCAATATCAATTTCGCTTGAACTATATATATATCTTTATATATTTATACACATATATATATATATGTATATATGGTAGGCATGTCTATGGTTAAATATGACTCTTTTTTTTTTTGTTTTATAACTATATCAGTTGCATTTGCTGCATAAATACACAAATATAAAGCACACATATATATTTATATGCCTATATATATATATATATATATATATATATATATACACATAGTCATTTGCCAGTTTATGTCGCAACTAGAAATTTGTGTTTAGCGAAAAAAATTCAATAAATTCGCATAATTTGCTGGGCGAATTTTATAAGCAGCATACGGGGAAGAGGGCTAAGGAGTAATGTGTGTGTGTGTGTGTTGGGTGTGTGGATAAATAGGAATTGTTACGACCAGTTATGCAGTTTTTCACTTGGCGCAATTCGCAGCTCGCATTCGTTTCGTTTCAGTTGAATTCTCGATTCTTCTCTTCTCTCTTCTGTTCTCTTTTTTGTTCTCTTCAGATCTGGCCAACCAGCTCCTGTATGCTGCGCAGTAGGTCTTCCATGTTTCACAAGAGATCCCGATGAAAGACCCACGTGTGCTTGGTGTGTGCGAACTTGTGCGACAGCCACTGTGACTCCAGCAAATTGAATCGATCCTGACTCAGATACAACGGCTTGCCGCGCCTGCAAAAATAACCAAAATTTAGATGAGTGTTGAATGATTCTAGGTAACATCATTCGCTTACTTGAGATCACGATCCTCTTCATCGAAATCGTCCAGATACAGGGAGCCCCACAGGCAGGCGCGTCGCCCCCTTATGACAATGATGTAGGTGGATGTGACGACCAGGAAAATGCCAATGCCGCCGCCGCAGGATAACGTGTGCTATATTTACAATAATATATCATTATAGATTGAAGCATATCAGTTTCCAAATTAAACAAAAAAAAAACACACTCACCCGCACCGCCTCGCAACATTCCTTCTCGGCACAGCAGTTCTGCTTGAGGCACACAATTGTGCCACACAGCAGACAAATGGAGCTCTCCTTGGGCACCTTGTAGCAGTTGAGGCAGGGACGCTCATGATAGTACTGTAAGGATTAACAGAGGCAGGGTGTTATTAATTATTTAATTATGATTACCATTAGCATATTTTAAATATTTATATTTTAATATTAACTTTCTATTATAAATATATTTTTTTGTCAACATTTGCTAAAGTAGCATTCATATCAATTGTGGCACGCTTTTATTAACATTATTCGGCTATGTTAGCTGCTTAGTAAAGCTTAAATAGCGCGCTGTTAATAACATTTTCTTAAATTTCACTTAAATAAACTTGCAATATTTTAGAAATAACATTTGTAAAATCACAGCATAATGTAAATAAATTCAATAGCTGCCAAGCTTGTTTTATTTAACATCATGTTAAGCAGCTAGACAAGAAATAATGCACTGTTATTAACATTAAATTAAAATGTTAAAACAACATATATGAAAGTGACAACATTTAAAATTCAAAAATGTTAAATAAATTAGGCATATATTTTTTAAATTCCTTTCAATTTAAATGTAAGTGGAAGTGCACTCACACAAATAAACATAAATAAATAAAATAAATAACATTTGAATAAATGTATGGATAGTCAGCATGCATTTGTTGCAATTTTTTACTAATATTTTTCTGTCACGAAAGTCTTTCGCTATTATTAACATTTTTCATTTCTGTTACATTTTACATTTCAATGTTATGATGTGGTATAAATGCATAACATTTCACTAACATTTGCGCACTTACAGAGGTGCCTAATCTCTTCCTATTTAACAGTAATTCTCAGATTGATTACTCACCGTAAATAGACGCTCGTATTCACGGGGCAGCTCCAGCAGACGCGGCTGCTGCCACAGCGAATGCTGATTCATGAGTATCAGCTCCCGGACCGTGTCCGACGGCGGATTCACCTCCATCAGTTGCTTGCACCAGAATTGTGGCAGAGTTTGCTCCGTGCCGGGTATAAAGCACAGTCCCTTGGAGGCATTGAAGCAGTCCCAGTCCATGGAATCGGTGACCAATTCCAAATAGTAAACGAGACGGACAAATTCCAGTCCCGGCGCCGATATCTCCGGCATCTCGTGCCTGTACAAATGCTGACGCAGCAGCGCCGCAATTCGCAGAAAGGGCAAACACAGCGATTGCAATTGCAGCTCCATCGATTTGAGGTTGACCTCAACGCTTAAACTCTGATTGCCACCAGCTGCAGCTCCTCCTCCTCCAGCTGCTGCTGTCGTTGTCGAGGAGGAGTTGCTGCTGCTGCTGCTGCTGCTGGCGCTGGCGCTGTTGCTGGTGCTGGGTATGCTGTCGCGTCGCAGATGCGACAAACGATTCGTCTGATTCAATACCAGGGCCATGGCCCGGCCCAGCTGGGCGCAGCTCTGCAGCGAGCCAAAACGCGCGGCGCTGCTGCGACGATTGCTCGGACTGCTTGTTGCTGATGCTGTTGCTGATGCAGATGCAGCTGCTGTTGTAGTTGCTGTTGCACTACTACTACTGCTGCTGCCGTAGTGTGTCAGAATGTGCTCGCACTCGAGATCGGTGAGCGTTACGCACAACTGGACCACAATCTGGTAGTAGAGCAGGTTGTACATCACCTTCACCATGCAGGTGAAATAGTCTGCAAGCAAAGGAGAGAAACAAACCCAATTATAATTTGCATAAAATATAATAAAGCTACAATATAATACTATAAAAGTTATGTAAATGAGCAAAAATAAAATAAAACAAGTGAGAAGGCTCTAGTCGGGGCCGCCCGACTAGGAGATACCCTGAACCCTGCGATCTGGTTCTATAAACATTTCAGCTCGTT
>SCDY01000247.1:0-76157 GCA_004143825.1 Drosophila micromelanica
ATTATTAATTGCAGCAGTAGCGCAGCTGTTAGGAGTTGTGCAACTAAAGTTGAACGACCTGAGTTCGAGCCCCGCACGAGGCAGTGTGAAATTTATTTTTTCTTATTTTAATATCAATAATTTGTATTAGTATTTATCATTTTTATAACAATAGCAGAATTTTGTTAGCGATTTGTTGAACTTTTTTTTGTAAAAGATGTGTAAGTTATTTTATATCATAAGTGAACTTGAATAGGAGTGTGGTGCAGTGCATAAGAGTCCCGACTAGAGCAATCTTACTTGTTTTTTATTCAATTGATGTATGAAATATAGGATATTTGAATATAATTGGTTTTCTTTTGTTATGAACTATTGTGAATTACAGCTTTGTTCGAAAAATTGCGTATGCGCAGCGTTGATTGCGAAATGATTTATCTACAAGTAATTTGTATTATATATAAAAGTTAATTGGAACTTTTTGAATTTATAAGCGCTGTTTTGTGTTCGGTCAGTTAGGATTAAAGCTTCCCATAACTGTAAAAGGGTTTCGAAATTTTTTACAATTTCTTTTGTGGTTCCTAAATTGTCACTGGAGCTAAGCAGGAGAAATTGTGCAACCGAAAACCTTCGTCATGGTTTTTATTTATATTTATTTCCCCACTATATATCATAATTACGTCATAAATTCAAGCGATGTACTGACGGTAATTTAATTAATTAAACTGTAGCACAAATCTCTGAAACACAAGGGTAATTCCTAATAAGGGCCAAAGATTCAGTTTAATTGACGCACACGGAGCAGGTAATTAAGTTTAACAGAGTAACGAGGACACGTGAGATGCTTACGTGGACAAGGACACGAAGTCGTTAGCAAGATCAAAGCAGACAGCTGTCAGTAAACTAACATTACTCAGAATCAGAATCAGATACAACTGTCAAAGGCGCTGCAGGTGATACCTACGAACACATACATGTGTGTGAGTGGGTGTGTGTGTGTGTGTGTGTGTGAGTGTAACCTTTGACATTGGTGTTGTCTGCTTTGTGCTGCCGTTTCATCATCCGCTGCCTTTGTACCTGTGAGTGACATGTTTTGCAGGGGCGACCACGTAAAAGCTCGCAGTTTATTGAGTTGGAGCGCAGCATAAATCAGAGACTGGCACAATCAGCCCTTGTGCTACAAAGCGTTGCCAGCAGACACAGAGCTGGATTTATTGCGTATGCGTCACGGTTACCATTAATATATCTATATGTCGCATGCCACAAGCCACACAAGTGCGTCTAGATAGACTTGTTTCCTTATTAACAAGGCTATAAAATAAAAGACACTTTAATTGAACGCCTTGAAGTTGTCCAAGTGTCTCGACTTCACCTATTTCTTGGCAATTTGTTAAATTGTTTGGGTCAATTCGACAAGTTTTGAAAGTGACTTAAATTATATTATTCAACGGTGAACTCATTATTGTGCCAAAAGTTTCGCTCTGCCTTTTCGATAACCTTTGACACGACCCAAAAATGAAAACCCCTTTTTGTGAGACAGCGCAACAGTTGTTGGGCCTTCAACTCAGTTGAGCTCAGTCTACGCTGATTTACATGTTGTTGTTGATAATGATGATTCCCAACAGGTCCCCATTGGTTGTGACCCCCTCTCCGGCCCCTATCCGTTGTACTCCATGTCATAATAACAACAGGCAACAGCAAGGCAAATAAAAACAAAAGTAACTAAAAGGCTCACCGAACGTAAAAAACAGCTCGAGGAGAGCTTGTATCGCAGCCTCTGCAATAGCCTCTGCCTCTGCCCCTGCCCCTTCCCCGTCCCCTACCACAGCGTTGAGCCTGATGAGCTGCTTGGGCGACCGCAGGAGCACTTCAATATCTACAACAATCATCCTAACGACATCATGATAAACACAAGCCAGACCAACAAGTATAGCAAGAACAACAACCTATTGACATTGGAAAGGTTGCGCCAGAAGAGGACGGACAAATTTGCTTTGCTGTCTGCTGTTGACGCAGTCGACGTCGCCGGTAATTTATACAGCCCAAAAGCGTAAATACCCAACCCCAAAACAAAATACAAACAACAAAGAAATTGAAATATAAATGGGAAAAAAATCAACTAAATGTCGGTCAGCCATATCTGCGATTACGCTCTACACAATCGAAATTATGATTTGGGGGTTTTTTTTATTGGTTTAATATATATATTTTCATTTGTAAAATTGAATTACAGCTTAGAAAGTTGCTTAATATATTTAAGAAAAATTAGAATCGTAAGTAAATAATTAGAGTTTGTATTAATTTTGATTATGACTATCTGATTGATTAATAGATATGTAGCTGCATTTTTTTTTTAAATTCCTACCCCATAGTTGGAAAACGTATGAAAAATCTGTTTTTAAAATTTTTAAGTTATTACCCTTTTAGTTTCAAACTCATTTTTAATACGATTGAAATATCATTAGAGACGTGTGAAATACACGTATTTGTCGAATAATTTGATGTGGAAAATAGTAAATACTGTTATATTCTTGCCAAGAGCTGTCAAAACGTCTGTGAAAAATCTTTGATTAAATAATACGTTGATTTTAAAACAATCATGAGAACAATTTTTAGAACATTTAATTTCCTGGTGTTATCTACGACATATTTATGAAAAGGTATGTCTATTGGAGTATATGTGCCCTAATTGTGTTTGTCGGTGATTCTGAAATTTCCACACGGACTCAGATCCGGCCAGGTGCCCGACTCCGATAATCCATGAAAACTGTGCAGCACTGCCCTAGTTGAGCGAGTTATGAGCATGGCTACAAATGATATTGTCATTATTGTTGTTGTTTGCATAGAGGGAAAAGGCAGCAGATGGGACACACACACACACAGAGGATTCACTCACTCGCCTAGTTGTCAGTCCGTTTAGCAGTTGGCACATTCCCCAGCGAATTGCCGCCGGCTGCAGGAAATGCTACTTGTTAGGCAAAAGCCACACATGCCGCAAACACACAACATGCACGAAAGCACACACCCACACACACGCACACACACACACACACACACACACAGAGAGAGAGACAACAGCAACACCCACAAAGGCACTGCTTACAAGCTGATTTGATGAGGATAGCTTGTAAGTTGGCTTGGATTTCTCAGACATGCGCCTGTCGCTGGCTTCGTTGTGGTTGCTCTTTGAAAATACATAGAATAAATTTCAATTTTAGATTATGTGTGCTTAATAAAATATTTGTTTCTATGTGCTGGTTACATAGAGAGCGCGTACAAAGGCCGCACATAGCACAAGATTCTTTCTTCTTTTTTGTACATATTTTATGTATTCGCTTTTTTCCTAGCTTATTTGATACGCAGATTTATGCGAGTATCGTATTCCCAAATGTATATGAAATACATTTGGAGTTGTTACCTTAAGAGCGAAAACCGAAAGTAAAGAAAATTCCCCAATTGGTCATTCTCTAAGTCGGCTCACCTTGCGGTTGGCCTTTAAGCCACATAGGCTGCCTTAATTGGCCTAATTAACAAATGCCATAGCCAGAAAATCCCCTAAACGCTTGTCTGCCATATGAAAATGTTTTCGATGTTGATGTTGTTGTAAATGTTGTGGCTGTTGGTTGAAAGACGCCCACATCAGAGATAAATTTCTATTTATGGTATGTTTAATTGGCCACTTTAATAAGGGGCAGCTGAAAAGTAGGCAATACCATTTGTTAATTTCTTTTGAAACTGTATTATAAGTATTGCCTAGTTTTAGGCGGGGATTTTTAGAGAATTAATATTATGTTTAACGCTGGTAATCGCATTTAAACATCACAAAACAAAAGGTGAAGCATTTTAGGCCATTAAATTTATTAAAGTTAAAACGAATTTTCAGTTTAGCTATAACAATTAGTTGTATAATTTAATAATCATATTTTATGCTAAAAAGTCAAGACATAGTTGACGTGCGTGTTTTTATAGCTTTGGGAATAAACCAAGTTTTTTTTTGAGCCTTAAGGGATCTAACAAAATGTTGATTTATTTTGCTTCTGTTTATATTTAATTTTGTAGAACGTCGCAGAATTTAAATGAAGAAATTAAGATAATTATTAAGATAAGCAACTGTCGCTTAAGGGCACTTAACCGTAGAAAGACTACTTTTAACTTTAATAGCTAAATATTTTAACCTATTTTGATACATATTAAAATCACAATCTGAATCAGTAACTTTTCATTGGGTTATATTTAATTTTTTCTATCAAATATATTGTTTTGTAATGACAAAAGTCTGTAATTATATTAATGTACTGAGTAGCATTATTTTTGGCTGTGGCACTTGCCATGTTGCAAGCACCGAAATTTAAAGCCCTCGTATAGCTCGATAAAATAGCGCCGGGCTCCTGCTCATCGTCAGCATTTTACGTAGATTATACAAATTTATGCAACAGTGTTGGCACTTAACTGCGACCCCAAGCCCCCAACTGTTCTTACCACCACCCCCATCCCACCCGATGTGCCACACGCGCTCGTCTAGGGTTTTGCCGCCATTTTTTTATTGAATTACAGACTTTTCTTTTTTATGAAAGCTGATGCCACGGCGGACGCTGCTGCTGTTGCTGTTGCGCATTTCCGGCTACCCTAGTGCTGAATGAAGGGGAAGTTTCTAGCTGCCAGTTTCTAGTTTCTAGTGGCAGTGAAAGTTGGCTGGCACATGGAAACCTTTGGACTGCCCGAACCGCCATTTGATTTTCATTAAAAATGAGAGGGCGCAAAAGCTTGTTTGTAAAATCAGTGTGAGCAGAACCAGCAGTCCAATTCCCTACAGCGAGTGCTTGGCTAGGACACGCTGACACGCGTCAAAAAAACAACAGCAAAACAAAAGCAAAACAACCTCTCATTTTACTGGTAATTGCATTTCAGGTTTAAAAATTGCTTTTGAGTTTTTAAATGCAAAATATTGCAAATTATTTTGTTATTTTTAATTAAAAGTAAAATGAATTGATTTGGCAGTTTTTAGATAGTGTGGGTCCACGCGTCGTATACGCAACAAACCAAAAATGCCCCAGAGATGCGCACAGAGTTAAAAGACGTTTGTCAGGTTTCTGCTCAACAGCCCGCTGGCATCTGTCAAGGGTAACAGACAGCAGTTACCGACTAAAAGTTACTCTGTTCATAGACTAAAGCAGTCTTAAATACTTTTAACACCAAATTAATTAGATAGGAAGGGAAACAATAAGCATGAAAAATAACATAACACGATAAACTTTCAGGATAAACTACAGTTAAAGGCGATCTAAAAGTGAACGCAATAAGGCGTGGCATTCAAATAAATAATCCCAACACTTGAACAAAAGCTACCGAAAGGCAAATTAAGTTACCCGCCCTTGAAAAGTACACACTAACCCAGTATACTATTTTATTTACCCAAGGGTGTAGCTTATAAAAAGAACCGAACTCGTTGCTGGAGCCATGGCGCCCGGCAGGCATTCCAACTTTGAGTGGCGGTAAACACTCGGCGATAGCGTCGAGAGAATTGCCAGGACGTAAAGCGGCAAACGTGAAATTAAATGCAACAAACGAGGCATTTGGGCTGTGGCAAAATTGAAACGCTTAAAAGCTGGCCAGATGATTGCCATACTGCCAAATTGAGAAATGACCGAAATGATGTAATTGAAGCAATGGTATACTCAGAGAAAGAAATACGCTTAAAAGCCAAGTTATTTTCAAGGAAATATTTTCCTAATTTAATTAATGTTGCATAAATACTCGATAGAATAGTTGTACATGTAATAAGTGGAAAACATTCTTTAGGGAAGTTAATTATATATTTCAATAGTATTATCTTGTACTTAGGATTTTTGGAAATTTATAAAAGGACCTTGAAATATATTATATGTGTTTGAATAGAATATTTTTGGTATTTTCTCTGAGTGTAGCAACTTGACACTGTCGAACAGTGAAATCCATTTCAACAGTCAGTGCAATGGCAATGGAAATGCGCTCAGCAGCGGCTCTGCAAATGGCAGCTTAACGACCATTTTGGGAACAAGCACACACACAGACACACAGAGACAGACACACTAATGCAGACAAAATGGCGCATGACAGCGTTGCCACTTAATTTTTGTAAAGTTATCCCCTGACGTTGGCTCATCTAATTGTCTGCTCCGCTTTGTTGCTTATTACGAAATAATGCGAAACCACAAAAATTTATGTTATGTGCCTCGACGGGGAAACACTGAAGAGACAGGCAGACACGGGGAGAGGAATAGAGATTGGGTTGCTTGAGGAGTTGAGCAGGCAGAACAGATGATGCGGGGCGGACAGTTTTTTTTAGCAGACATCGTTCGCTCTGGCGCCGTGAAATATGCCGCAGCGATGTGTTAAAAAACAATTTATGCAAATGCGGAAAAACAGCAAAGTTGAGACAAAGACATGAACTCAAGACTGGCGACTGACATAAAGATATGGACACAGTTTTTATGAATATAATTAAATTACTTAAAGTATGTGCCAGAAGGAAGAAATAATAATTAGGGCCGCAAATCGATTTTAAACTTTAATATTCCCAATATTATTTGTCTTTTGTCTTTAATATTTAAATTTGTATTGGGAGGAAAGTGAACTTCCATAATTTAAAACCAAACTTAACTAAATTGGAGGAAAATTTTTCAAAATTTAAAATTGCAAGTTTGCATTTGTAATCGATTTTGCTGGTCATAAATAGTATATAAAAACATCATTTAACCTGATTCTGAGGGGGTAACATTTTTTGTCAAAAATCATGCAAAAGTTGAGAAAAAATTTGAACATGAAAAACTCTCGGACACATGGGTCCAGTTTTTTATACACCCATAAATTTGTCAAAACTAAATTGATTTTCATGTTTGATGGCATTCTGGTCTTGATTTGTTATTTAGTTCGATTCATCATTTGAAATCGATTTTAATCAAAAAAAGGTTTTGATTTTTTTTGGAAAAAATATGTATATTCCCTTATATAACGATTATAACGTTATGTAGGGTATATCAGAATAGATTAGCAGACGATTGTGACCCAGTAAATAGTTGATACACGCACCTCCAATAGATGGCAAAAAAGTTAAGTGACTGTATTTTAGTGATGATAGGGAAATATATGCCACAACGAACTAATTTTACAAAATTAATTAGATTTTGCACTTTGGCTTTAACAAAAACAGGCCGCACGCGAGCCGAAATTCGCGGTGTGTCTGTGTGTGTGTGTGTGTGGGGCACAAGTATATGGCCATGTGGCACGCAGCATGACCGTACATGGCACAGCTGGCAGCACACAATATTTGACAGTCAAACTCATATGGGACATTGAGTCGGCTCAATGTCCTACACGGTGGAGTGTGGGTTCGTTTGTGCGTTCACGCGTGTGTGTGTGTGTGTGTGTGTGTATACGCATTTGTGTGAGCCATGCGGTGTTAACACCATCAAAAGCTATTTGCGAGCAACAAAGCCCAGGTGCCAGGCGCTGACAAAACAGCAGGACCAATGCCAATTCCAGCTACACCTTCCAATTTTAGCACCGAGTGCACGCCCACATCCACACTGCCCCCACTTGGTCGTGTTGGCCGGGAAACTTGACCTGGCATTGCCAACTGGCTCGGCAATTAAAAGCGCAAATTATTTCGACTTGAATCGATTCGGTGCGCTGTCTCTCACACGCACTCAACCCAATTCGGTTTGTCGGCACAAAAACTCCGCTGGGAGCTGGTCCTGCGTGACCTGCCTCCAAATGTTGATGAGCAGCCGAAAGTCGGTTAGCTAGTTGGCCCAAAGAGCTGCGGGCCACGGTCACGTTGCCAGCCAATCAACTGTTATTGGGCTAAGTTATTGGCATCAATCTTCAAACTGTATGCTTAGGTTAGAAGTTCTCGCAGTATATTAAAATCCAATTATATCAAATATATAAAGATCTAATTATATGTGAATTATTAATTATAAAAAGTTATATAGATTTAATATGTGAAACTATTTAAAAAATAAAATATAAGCTGTTTTAAGCTGTTCTTTATACTGAGGAAGAGTATTGGGCAGTCGTCTATACTCGACTGCTTCATAATTATTTGTTTTAACTAATTTTTTTATTTTCTATTTTTTTTTTTTTGTTGTAGCCGCGCCAAAAATTTGTTTGATGTATTTTTTGTAATAATTTTTGTTTATATAATAATATTATTATTATATATGGTATTCACAAATATACTCACTCGGTAACATTGTTTTCGAAGACCAGCTCGCCGCTTACCGATCCATAGTGTCTGCCACTGATGGCCGTGTCATCCTCGGACCAGTAGGGCACTATGACGGTGCCGCGTGCGCCGGAATAACGCATGACCGCCAGGTCATAGAAGCCGACGGACTCGGAGATCTCTATTAGGGACTCGCTAAAGGCGAAAATGCCCGCATGGTCATCATCCAGGATCATGACGGTGGCTATCTGTGGCACCGACAAGGCCACATTCTCGGATGGATGGAAGAGGCGTATGTAGAAGCATTCGTCCTCCTCGAAGATGTCGTCATCGATGATCTCGATCTTGAAGCGCTGCTCGTCGACGCCCGGCGGAAAGGTGAGTGTACCCTTTTTGCCCACAAAATCGGAACCGGCCGAAGCGGTGCCGTCCTGCGTCTCGAACTGGACCGTTGAGTAGCTGGAGATGTCGCCGCGTCGCACGACGCGCACCTCGAACTCGCCGCAGTTCTCCATGACCGTATAGTGTCCCGGCTCAAAGTAGATCCGTGTGGGCTCCTCTTCCTCATCGCTATACTGATGCAGCTGCGCCTTCACGTGGCTGATATCGTTTGTGGCCCGTTCGTGAATCTTGCGATTCAGATTGCCGCTGCCAATTAGCTTGCGCGTTGCCTGGATGCGATAGAAGGCGCGTGATTTGTTGCCGCGCGAGATCATTTGCTCCTGGGCCATCATCTCTAGCGCCTCAAGATCCGCATCCGGGTGCTTCTGGCGCAGCTCCGCCAACAGCTGTATGTACTCCACTCGCGCGGCATCGTATTGATTCGCGGGCGTATTAATTTGGACCAGAGTCTTGGATTTCGATTCATCGTTACCCATCTCGACCTGGTCGTGCTCCCCGGCGACCACCGTGCCCCGCTTGTTCATCCGATAGTTCTTGTCCATGTACTTGTAGACAAGCAGACGACGCTCCGCAATATACGCCCAGACCACGGTGGCCGGAAACAAGATGAGCGTGACGAGGCTCTCCCACACCTCAATGATGCCCGGCGAGATGACAGAGAGAATGATCCACAGCCAGACGTAGGCGAATATCGATAGCGTGGCCGTCACCATAAACACCCGCAGATGCTTGATGCGCCGCTTCTCGCCCTCCGGTATCAGCACCATGCAGAGGGCAATGATGATGAACAGATTGTAGGCGGCGGAGCCGACAATGGTGCCCGGTCCCAGGTCGCCGCTCTCGAAGTTCTTTGCATAGATCTCAATCACGGAGAGCAGAATTTCGGGTGCACTCGAGCCGAGTGCCATCAGCGTCAGATTGGCCACCGTCTCGTTCCAGATGCGAACGCGCACCTCTTGCTTGAGGCCTGTCGGCCCCTTGATGGTCACCGTGCGCTCGATGGAGGTGATGGCCTCGATGGCCGCCATGAAGCGGTCCGATATGATGGAGACGCCCACAAACAGATATACCATAAGAAGGAAGTAGACAAAGCCGCGTACGGCACGATCTCCGAGTGTTATATTACGCTGCGGCATCCACAAAGGTAGCAACAGACCGGGGGAACAGGTGCCAATGTCCGCCTGCTCTACGCCGGGGTTTGTTGCCTTTTTCACCTGATCATCATCGGTTATATCTTCGACTTGGCGCACATGCCGACTGTGTACTGTCCCGCTGCCGTTTAACACCGCGTAGGATGCATTCGAGAAGGATCCATCCTGGCCAACATAGGCGGCTGTGGCCGCGGCTGCGGTCAGCGAAAACGTGTGCGCCTTCACGTAGACCAGCAGCAGGAGGACGGCGCAGGTGGCAACGGAGGCGACTGTTCTCCGGATTAGAAGCATGTTGATGAACGATCGGTGGCCTAACTATTGAAGTGCTCTGGGGTTAAGCTCCCTGCCTAATCCTGGTGCTTGGAAGTGTTTTGAATATGTTTGGTTTTGGGTTGCTGGAAGCGTGCCGCTTTTTTATTATTGTTGCGTTCAAATTGACTGTGCGAGTTCCGGCTACCTTCTTGTGCTCGAGCTTGCAGCGCGGATTATATAGATCGGATCGTCCCACGAAGCGGCATCATCGCAAGCGTACTTTCAACACTTTGTGGCAACTGACGCAGCTGCTGTTGGTTACTGCGAATGCAAAATGTGAATACATTTAAATAATTAATTGAGTAAATTCAATAAATTTCATTCAATTTTAAATCTAGTAAAACTCTGCATATGAATTTTCCAAACAACTGAACTGTGTAAAAAAAAGTTTCTGTTCAATATTTTTGAATAAACCCGCACAAAATATTTAATTTAGCTATACAGCAATTTATTTAGTAATTGCATATAATTATGCATTCCTAAAGGAATGAATCCCCTGCACATTTGTTTTCCACACAACTGAACTAAATAAATAAAAGCTTCCTCTGAATTCCTTTGAATAAACCAGCATTTAACTTGCCAGATGTGCAAATGCTTGCAAAAGTCGTTTTCAGAGTTTTTCGGTATTTCTGCTTTACAGTTTTACTGTTGTTGTTTTTTTCAGCTGCTTTGTATATTTACACGAAGCTGAAACCAAACACAAAATTACGAAATAAACGGAGAGAGCACATGAAACAAAACATAGAACATAAACAAAACGTGCCAGTTAGGGGGGAACAAAAAACATACAAACAGCTCAAATATGGCAGGTACGACTGCAAAATACACTGCCTTGATAATCGTCCGTATATCCCAAGAATTTATAAAATGTATGTATTTATTAAGAACAAGAACTCGTTTCCTAACAAAAACTTATATACTCACATTTTAAAATTTATATATTTTTAAATATGTTTTTTCTCCAATTTTATGTATTTTTTAAATTTGTTTATTACTATAGGTTAAAGTAATGAGTGAATGAACATCTCTGAACACTTGACTGCCTCACCCAATTTATTGTTCGTAGTTGCTTTCATCTATAGAGCATAGCCATAAAAAGATCGCAACCGTGAACCAGACATTTAGCCAAACACTTTTTATCTCTCGCACATGGATATATTTTGAATAGTTCTTATAGATTAACTTTTCAATTGCATTTATTATGCAGCGAATAAATGAATGTCTGATGAAGTGGCGCAGCGGACCGGTAAATATGAATGCGATAACAAATCGATAAAGTGCATAATAAAGACGATGTCAATAACGGGAATGCTGAGAGAAGAAGAAACTGGTGACTGCATTGGCAACAACAACAACGAAAGCAAGCGACTGACAAGTGAAACGGACAAAACTGAGCAAGACATCAAGATGGAAGACGAAATGCTGAAAAGAGAAAGAGAGAGAGAGAGAGAGAGAGAGAGAGAGAGGGAGGCAGAGCAATAAGGGTGAGATAGTAGGCTATATTAAGATACCATATGCATATGCAGTTGTTCTATGCGGATGACTTGGTGCCTACAAGAAATAATATAAATTTGTGAATATAGTACACAAAAGCTTTATCATGTGAGAAGACAACAAAATTTAGATGAATTAATGATAATACACTTGATTTTTATAAGGATAAGCAAAAAAAATAAATTACACTAAAAAATTATATTTCAGATTGAAGAAAAAAATATATAACTGACGAAGTCTCGAACCTCGTACAATAAATGCGACTGGTTAAGCAGTTAAGCTTAAATATGTCTATTAGCTAGAATTTTAATTATGATTTGTGGGCAATTTTTCTCTGCCTTACGGCTATGTTAAAATCACATTTAATCCAGATTTGTAATTTTTCGTGTTCTCTACAAATTGTTAGATACACGAATGTGCAGTAAAAGTTTTGAAGCAGAGGCTGAGATAATCATTGACGCTTGCATTAATTTAGCAATTACAACAGGCAAAATGTGCCAAGAGCTGCTAAAGATTGACGTGTGGGGGGTGTGCCAGACAGAGAGACGTGTATGCATATGCATACCCCAATACACACACACATACACACACACACTCACACCCTACACATACTCATATCTATGCGCACAAGGCAAAAATGCTCAGTTTTCCACCCGTTTTTCATTTCAATAGCAAATTGCATTTAACCGTTATTGAAAATTTTGTGCACGTCTAGCAAAGAGATTGCAAATTAATTGGAAATCTTTCGACCGTACAGCTCGCCCATATACATATATTGCCTGGCAGACCGATTCAGGAGTCTGCACATTATGCGTATTAAATTCACGGAGATATGCTATTCATTGCTATCATTATGTATAAATTTAAATATAGCACTTTATTTCAAGGCTTAAGCGGCACAAACGCATTCTTGTGAGGTTTGGCATGGTCTTGACGTTACGTTATGTTATGTTGCTCTTACGTCGTTCGTCACTGTTTATATTGGCCAAACTCGAGTTCGACAAACATTTCGCCCGCTGCAAAAACAGATGTTTCAATTTTGGGATTTGTTTCCTTTTTTCGAATTTCACTTTACTGGGCCCTGCCAAGTGCTTCTATTCCGCCGACCACTCGAGGCACTGAATTCATCTGCTCTCGCGTTCGCGTTCGCGTTCGCGTTCTCGTTCGCGTTCTCGGTCGGCAGCCAATGCACAACTAATTCGCGAACCCACCGTCTGTCACCTGTCCGCTACGCTGTCCGCAGTCCGTTGTCCCAAGCTCTCATAATTATTTGAGTGCGTTACACTGATTTGGTTGGGCTCATCAGTTTTTGGATGTTTTAGCTTAAATGTGAGGAAGAGTAAGTTTAAACATATATTCTTTAAAAAAGATGCACAAAGCTTTTCCCAATAATACCTTTTTGTTATAGCAATAGATTAATAGCTCAAAGAATCGATTTATTATTTTTCAGTTTTTTAACAAAACTACTTTTTTCCAAAGAGTTTATTAATTTATTTTATTAATTTTAATTTAATTTAATTTATTAATTTGTAATAAGTGACTTTTTATTATTATTTAAATATTTACATTCATGTGCATTCCAATATAACACTAAAATAAACGCTGTGTTTACTTGTGCTTAATTAACTTATAAGACTAGTGTAGGGTATCGCCAGTCTTACATATGTTCTGTTTTCCTATCCCACCACAATTATTAACCTATGTCTTTGTCTGTCAAAATATTCGCTGTTATTTTAGCTGTGCGCCGTTTCACTTAGTTCGCTTTGCTCGCTGCTCCTTGCTCACTATTTCACTGTCTCTCTCTCTTTCGCTCTCTCGTGTTCTCACGCTCTCACACTGCTGCGCGCTCTCTCTCTCTCTCTTTCTCTCTTGTCTATTTAGCACTAGTTTATTTAGCTAATTTTCCTTGATTTTGGTTAGTATTATTATTTTGTTTATTATTGCTGTACGTTTTCTCTTTCTCTCTCTCTCTTTCTCGCTCGCAGTACGGCAGCGTGTAAAAATTCGGTTAAAAATGCGTGAAATTTATTTTGTGGCACCTTTGGGCAAATAGTTCGACAAATTTCTTGTTCGGTGTGTAATTTTTTAATTTGTTGATACCCTTGAAACTTTAAAAATAAACATATGTAATAAACATGCTTTATGCTATTACCAAGAAACTTCTAAAAACTCTGATTGTAAAGCGTTTAAGTGCGAGTAATTAATTTGGAGTATAGCCCATTATGTACGATAAATTAAATATCGATAAATATCGATTTTAGAAAATGCATGTACACATGTATGTAAGCATGTTAAGTTCAAGCCTTAAGCTTAATATAATTGGATTATAACATAACTTTCATAGTATGGAACAAAATGCGCAGGTTGCCAGCTGTATACAGAGCATCTGCTAGTCGGTGACTGTCGACCCGTAATACTCTCACTTGTTATTATTTTGCCACATAATAGTACAACATGCTTTCTAATGTATTTCCCTACCCTTAAGATATTTTTAGCCAGGTAGATTCGAGGCACATAAATTTGTGTGTACTATATGTATTTATATCTGTTATATACATAGATAGATGTACGACTGCAACTGCCACGGGCAGCGTATGATCTATGAACGAATGCATAATTAATACTCACCAGTCTATTGTCTGTGCTGGGGGGCGGTTTCTTTTTGGCTTGGATCCACTTTTGTGGATCAGGAATATACTCTGGCACTTGAGTGCCAATAACCGATTGCTAACTAAGTGATTTATACCCTAAAAATCGCGATTCACTTTAAAGTTTGCATTAATATTGAATTATTCATGAGTTGAATTACGCCTGTACCCAGCTCTAAGTGCCGTTAGTTTCTGGGGTTGGAGGATTCAGGTGCCGCCAGCTCACTCAGTGGGCGCGTTCCGCTTGAAGAACCTCGACCCTATTGCTCCGCCTGTTTTGTGTGTCTCCAAAGGGAATTTATCCCTAATACTAGCGTGTGCTTTATTTATATGAAGTTTATTTCAAAGCGATCCACAATAAACGTATCTTAAATATCGCGACCCATTTAGCGGACTGTCGAGCATTTCAGCCGCAAGTCTACCTCATCAACACCGGCTGATATCAGTATATAATATATAAAAGGCATATATATAAATATATATATATATACTATTATATCTGTTCTGATTTCTGTATAGATTCAGATATGTGTGCGTAGTTCATGACGTACGAAAATTAACTACAGAGACTCGACTGTCCAATTCAATAATTTGCGATAAGCTTTGGACAACTTGAAACCATATTAAATTCATATCAATGTGACAAGGGAAAAGATATAGTGCATGGGGGTTTTTATAAGACCTTTACATAAGCTGATACTTAAAATTCAGTTTAGTTAGAGTTGGTTATTCATTTACTTTCGTGTTAATGGACGAATCGAATACATATACTTATTTTTATTACAAACAATTTTAATATAGGATTAAAAATGTAAAATGAAAAAAATATAATGTTATTCAAAGTCGTGAGACGACAATTCTCTAGTTCAACATTCTAATAAGCAATCGAGACAAAGGGTCATATCTAACCTGAAGAAACCATTAAAAATGGGCTAAGAGGGTATAATAGTTTCGTGCAAATGTATTTCACACGCCGAAGGAGGCATCTCCAACCCCATAAAGTATTTATATTCTTAATCAGGCCGACGAGCTGAATTAATTTAGTCCATAAAAACGCAGCGAGCTCGGAAACTAAAAAAGCCAAGGATCCAAATTTCTGGACTTTAAATTCTTCGAATTCATACGCACCACAAGTCTATAATTTTTTTTGATATATTGGCCCTGTCTCGTTAATATCGATAAAAATCGATTTGAAGTCATGATGCTCTTACCATATTTCCGAGACTTTAAGACTATAATATATGTCAAAAAAAAAAAATATATATATATATATATGTATATATATAACTCATATATGAGTTCAAGAATGCTAAAATATTTGTAAAAACAAATCGCGGGGTTTAGGGTATCTACTAGTCGGGTGCCCCCGACTAGAGCCTTCCCTCTTGTTATTTTTTTTTTTAAGTTATCTAACAAACGTCATTGTGATTAGTATGTATATAATAAAATTTTGGTAAATGGTTTCTTTGTATATGTATATGTGAAAAGTTAAATTATAGACAGATATTTGTAAAGATATCGACAAATGTGACATGCAGTATTTTATATAATACATACATTTATTGCTCAACAATTTAGCTATATTTAAGACAACAATAAATACGTAAAACTTGGGTCTACTTCTAACACGTGAACAATGATAAAGAGGCTTAATCAGCGGGGGAATTGGTGATAAAATAGAATTTTATTAAGGCTTGTACTAAAAAATTTGATGGGTTTTTTTAATATACACATATAACATATATTATGCTTATGATTCTTATAATAGTGAAAGTTTGTAATTTTAGACGACAAGGTATTTTTATTATTATCAACTTTTAGCTAAGGTTCTACACGCAGGTTCTACACGCAGTTCTACAGTAGTCACTCGCAAAAAGCCCTATGGTCTTCCTTTAATTATATAAATAAAGTTTCAATTGATTACTGTAAATAAATACGGTTTCCAGAAGATATAATTTTCATAAAATCAGCATTATCTAAGGTTGTTTTAGCGTTCTAGTGTACACTCCACTACATACATATACTTTCATAGTTGGGATTTCTTATGTGCATTTGCCCCCGCTGCGCTTAGACGCCCTCAACACTCCTTAATTATTTACTAGCTAACAGCTTTGTGTTGGTATTTGGTTAATTTAATCAAGCGGCTTAGTTAGACACACTGCTAACCTTACTCCTGCGGTGCATTAAGTATATAACAAGACTGTGGAAAATGTTGCATACTTAATAAGGCTAAATAAGTGATTAGGCGTCACTTTGGCAACGAGCGCAATAAAAACCCAACAGGCGCTAAATGATTTAAAGTTTAGCTACGCAAACCCAAGAACTGTAAATGTGAGAGCGCTTTAAATATTGATCATAAGTTGACCCAATTGTGGTGAAAGCTGTGAGCAACGAACAATTCCAGCTAAAGGTGTCTGCATAACTACAGCAGACACTGTCAATTGGCTTTAAGTAAAGGCTGCCACAGCTGTCTGCACGTTTTCTCACACAAGCCCACACACACACACATATATACACAGCATATCATAGTCGGTCGAACAATCCTTGTGCTTATATCAATTCAATTTTGTCTCTGCTTTCTATATTCGCTTGCCGATTTGTCCCCCGCTTTATACCCAGCAGACAGCCCCAGAAAAGGGGAGGGTGTCTATGGGAATTTCTTCGTCGAAATCTTTTTTTGATAAGCAATTTAAAACCCTTTGGAATTAAGAGACAATTTTGGATGATATTTTTCTCTCCCTCACATCTAATTTCTTTGATGGTACAGGACAATGTCGCTTACTCTAAATATACAATAAATACTCTAGAATTCGAGCACTTCACCTTTTATTAAGCTTTATAAATGGTAAAGTAGCATATTGGTAAGAATACTTAAAGATTTCAGAATATATTGAAAAGTGAATTTGCAACACTTAACTGTTTTTTTTAAAACTAACAAAATTTAAAAAAAATTATTTTGAAGTGTTGAATTTTTGAATTTTTGGAACAGAATAAATGTTAATATCGGACAATGTTTTATCTGGACTACAAAATACTTAGGTTTTTTTTGAGAGTATTTACTAGCATATATTTACATATATTTCCGAATATTTACTATTTAGTATTCAAGGATACATTTTTGAAAATGTTCTGCATTAGACTTTTCTTTTGATTGGGTGAGTGTTATTCATTTTAAAAATGCGCCTGATTTTTTGCAGAGCATCTACCTAGTCAGTCAGCTGTATTTTATTCCGGGTTGCGGCTGTTGTCAAGCTATATAGCCGTGGTGGCAAGGGGCTGCTTGGCAGCTGGAGCTCGGCAGATGAAATGGTTAATGCAGAAGAAGGAGCAGCTGGGGTAGCTGGGGCAGCTGTGGCAGCTGAGGCAGCGGCAGCTTTGGTAACAGTTGCTGCTGTCAGCGCATTTTCCTGTTGCCGTTGTCGTTGTCGCTGCTGTTGCCTGTAATTTATTGGCGACAGCTTTTGGCTTTATTGTTGTTGTTGCCTGTTATTGTTGTTGTTGTTGTTGTTCCTATGCTACAACAACTTTGATGACGGTCGACGGTTATGGAAGTCGTCGATTTGGAATGCCGTTTGTCGCCGCGCCGCTTCGATTCTGCCTTTTCCACGTTGATGTGTAAGCTTAGATGGATAACATTACTGTTGACAGTTGAATGCGTACACACGACAGACCCTAGTCCACCCTCCCTTTGCCTAACAATCTCGCAGGCATTTCTTTCTTAGCATTTTCACGCCTTTTTATTCTGCTGTCAGAGCTAAACTGTTTATTATTTAATAATATTTTGCCTTTTAAGAGTGTGTGTACACATGTTGCGAGCTTTTATTTATTTATAACTCTACTTGGCACCATTTTAAAACGAGCACACACACACACACATAAATACACACACACGCACGCATACCCAAAGTGCTTGCAAATGGCAGCTACAAATTTTAATAGTTAGCCGCAGACAAAGGCTTACAAAACTGCTTCAAGAAGCGGCAGCTGTAAACGACACACACGCAATTGTGTGTATGTGTGTATTGTGTATTATGCATATTGTGTGTGTAAAAGCTGCAAGCATTCGCTCCGGGGGCGCCAACACGGAAACAACTGTTTAAGCAGCCGCCGGCTGAAAAGTATGCAACACATTATAAGCGGCAACAATCGCGGGCTTTTGTGTGTGTGTGGTTGTGATTGTGTGTGGGTTTGTGTGCGTGTGGGGGTGTGAATTGTGTGTATGACATTAACACTGCTTATCAGCAACACAATAATTTATTTTGGGCCACTGACGAATTTGCCGCAGGTCTAAAGAAAACTCAAAACAACATTTCAGCCCAAATATTTTTGCAAAGCTCTTGGAAAAATGGAAAAAAATAAACATAAACATTTTGCACGACTTTTTAATACCCTATTTACTCTTTTAAAATGAGTTGGCCTAATTTATTAAATTAATTAAAAATAACCAAAAAAATGTTAAAAACTCAATAAAATTCTTGCAAATAATTAAAATTAAGGAACTGAGTTCAAAGCATGAATTTAATTTGAAAATTTACATTGATGTGGACAGACAAACCAGCCTAATATAGAATAAATATACTCTTTTCTTACTTGTATAGTGTATAGAAAGTTAGTTAATTAAATAATCACATTTCTGCATGTTCATTAGTCAACGTATATGAACTTAGAGAGCATAGACTAAGGCAAATGACCGAGGGACAGTCAGAAAGAGAGCGGCTAATGGACAGCTGGATGGATAAAGCTTATCGCGTATCGCAATCAGATGGGTCCCTTAACAGGCTGTCAATGACATCTCATCTCGGCCATCAGTGGCGACCATGGCCAACAGCGACTGGAATAGCAACAGCGACAGCATTGACAGTGATTTGATTTTCATCGAGCAACGAGCAGCGAGAAAATGTCAACAAATCGAATGGAAAGTGCTGCGTTTCCAATTCATCTTCTCCTGCTGGTCCTTTCTTTTTTTGTTGTATTTGCTTTTATATTTCTCTATGATTTATTGACAACAAGCAACAGCAACGTTGCGCCATAACTCACATATACATACATATATCGTGACAAATACCCACACCCACCATGTCCATAGGTATATATAGATGAACACGGTATTTTTGCCGTCGTTAGAATGCTATGAATAGTCGAGAGCTAGACGAGGCGAGAGAGCTAGAATGTCTGCTCAACTAAGAGATACCCTGTGCACAAGCCCATCGACTATAACTTCAATATTTTAATACATTTTTTCAGATTCCAAGAAAAATAACCTTCTTTTCCCGTTGTTGATATTGAAATAGGTCTAAAAAGCATTTTTGCAAATACTATAAATTTCAAAAAAAATAAAGCTGCTATTGACACAAATCTTTACTATACCCTAACCCATTATAACGTTCACAGAGTATACAAATAACGCACTGCAAGTTTCTATTGATTTTGCTATCTATTTATTGTTTTTGTTGTAGTCACGACTATCAGCCACCATCTTGGCCAAGTTAGAAACCGTCAAATAGTCAGCGACTTTGACAGTGCGTCCTCATGTGCCAAAGATAGTTAAGATAGTTGAGAGCTGGCAACGGTAGCTGTCGGCCATATCCTCAAAACGGGCCGCAAACTATTTTGCGAGCCACGGCAAACTATTTTCTAACTCCGACTGCGGCTTTTTCTATTTCGGGCAAAAACTTTTCACGCACAACTTTAAATGAGAAAAGCAAGCACGGCACAAATTACGAGCCCATGCATGGAGTTGAAGCTACTCCCCAAACGATGATAAATTATACTGGGGTCCAGAGGTGAAATAACGAACAAAAAAATAAAACACTATCCATCGTCCAATCAATCATTCAATTCAATAGAATGGTCAATCCTGACACGGCAATCAACTGAGCAAATATTTTGCTAACCGACTCGGACAACATCCATGTCAGCTAAGTTGTTATTGTACTTATTTAAGGCGCATTTGTTGTATCTAGTATCTAACTAAAAACCACACAGGAACATCAACATTATCACATCATCATCATAATCGTTATTATTACAACCACATGCCTGTCAGCCAAGTTAGTGCTCTTCTCTACCTTTGGAAATACTTGTATTAGGGGGGTGAGGCGCCCTCTTTGTGGTTGCTTCAGCGCCAACCCCTTAAATGCTTTCATGCAAGAATAAGGGTGGATAAATGCACTCTGTGCGGTAGCCAAGATATTAAGTCTAAGTTTATTGAAAATCGTTCAAGTCGAAAAAGCGCACTTGAGTGCAAGCTAAATTAGAAAATAATACAGGGATGCAAATCGAAACCGGACTTCAAATCGAGTCGTTAACCCAATAGCTCGACAGATGCAAGAAGTTCGATGTTGGACATAAAGGCGAGATACAATGATCTGAAGTAAGCACGACATGCCGCTTGGATCGAGGCTCGAAGTGAACATAGACGAAGTTCGAACCTAGCAAGAGGCAAGGTTCGAACAGAACAGGCGTGCTACGAAAATGAGACTCGCACTAAACGAGGTTTGGAAGCGAACTTGAAATTAAGACAGGTTGCTCAAATCAAACCGAAGGCGGGACACGATGTTTGAACAAAGTTGGAGCCGGGCATAAAAACAGATTTAAAGCTCAATCGAGGAACAAACTTCACCTGAACCTTATCTTTTAAATTTTAACCAAAAATATAGCTCTGATTATCTTATCTTATTCACTATAAATAGACAGTGGAATGAATGTATTTATAAAACTCCAGGAACTGCAGCAACAAGGATGTGTTAATCAAAACGTTATTATCATTTTCTTAGAATAGAATATGTTTGATCAAAGGGATTTCAGAAAATCGTGCTCTTACCGAATTCGAGGAAAACCAGATGCACAAGCTTAAGAGATAATTGAGAGTTATTTAAGTCTGATGTGAATTAAATAACATTATGAAATAATTTGTAAGAGCTCATATTAAATTCAATGCATTAAAATGCGCAGCTCGTTGTAATGAAAATACATTTAATTGAGTGAAATTAACATATCAAATAGAGACGTGTTTTATTGCAGGCTCAAATACAATTTCAATTCAATTTCATGTTAATTAAAGCGAACATCAAGCAGCTGCCTTGACAGCCTTTAAGACAGGTTTCTCTCAAGTTTGCGGACAATTTTCTGACTCATATGTGTGTGTGTGACGGTGTGGGTGTGTGCGTGTGCGCTTGTTAAACGGAAAATTATTATTTCCCTTTGCTTTTGTGCGCACAGTCAATGAATTTTCCGGTTGACAGAGAATGCACGAGGCGTTCACAAAGAGTTAATAGAAATGCTTTGTTCTATCAGAAATGTGGCCAGGTCATCAACTCTTCAAGCACACCTCGCTGCATTGCTTCCTGGCGTACGCAACAAAACAAGAAAATTAAACGTTTTCACCTTGGTTGGAAATAGGCGCACCTCGGTGCGTGTGTGTTTGTTTTTACCTCTGGCTGTGTGCTATTTGTGATTTTGATATTATATCTTTACACGCGGTATCTGCCAGCTTGTATCTTCGTCGCTTGTTCATTTCACGCCGCAGCCGCGTCAACAAAACTGTTAAAATTCTTTTGTTTGGCTTCGACGGCGACTTTGACTTCCACTTTGGCATTTCCGTCGTCCATTTTGCGTGAATTTTCCACTCTTCTCTTGTCTTATCTTCGTTTTGTTCTTTTTGTGCCTTACTTTATGGGACATTCATGCTTTTAATTTTTTATTTTCAGCTGCTTTCATCGGCCAGGATGTTGCCCTGCAACACCCGCAGCCCCTCCCTTCAGCCATTATTTTAATTGCCTGCCTTGTACAATTTTATGAGGAATCAGCAACACAAAGATTGCAAGTCCTTTTGCATTACACTTCCTGAAGGAATATTATTGTGGTCACAATATCTGTTGGGCATTTAAAATAAGCAACCCTTTTCGATTTTGTAATGCTTATGCGATGATTCATAAGCAGTAGTTAATTCTATTATTTTACTACTACTCAAAAAATTAGATTTTCAGACCCTTCAGCTTGAGCTATTTATTGATCATCAATCAGTCAGTTAGCCAATCTTGAAAAACTGCTTAATAAATATAAATATATCTAAATAGTTATTATCTGAAAAACTATCTTCAACTTGTATATAAAATATATAAATTAATTTTTCTTTACTCAATTTTTTTTTTTGTTTTAAAGCACATTTGATCTTTGCCTTTACAAAGATATGTAAACCGTATTTTCGTGCTTTCATTTTGGTGCATTGCTTTTTTGGTCGACTTGGTATTTGGTTTAAAAGAAAATCCTCATATTTTTACGGTCATATTCTGTGCATTTTATGGCACAAGAGCTTTAATCAAATCGCCAGAAGATTCACATGCTGGGTTTTTACGAGGCGTATGCGCCATTTTAGCTCGCACACACGTACAAATGTTAGCATAGAGATGCCAAATGGCTCCAGTTGCATACAGACACACACACACACAAACACTTATATGTGTGTGGGCGATTTCTCAGAGCCAGTGATATGATTAACTTTTCAGGATTCTCTGAAAAATGCACGCTTGAAAAATTTCTGGGTTTCATTGGCAATTGCAAATTTTTGGAACCAGTTTGCGGCAGCTGCTGCAGCTTGCAACTGCAACGTGGGCGTGTCCAGATGCCCAGTTGTTTGCGTGGGCTTGCACATACGCCATGTTGGCCAGCGCTTGCATCGAATATGGCAAAATCTCGTTATTGCTGATATCTTGTGGTCGCCGAGTGGGGCCGTGTTGCAAGCGTTGCATGCACTGCAAGCGCCGCAAGCGTTGAAAACGTGGCAAGCTGATGCATATGCATGTTAAGCATTTGGTTTCTTCATAACATGCTGACTATTATGGCCAGGCGCGGCTCTTTTAGCATGAAAATGCAAGTGAAAACCTTTTAAGCGCTGCCACTTTGCTTTAAGCCTTTAATGCGCTAAGCTACAGGTGCACTACAGTAAAATCTCTACGGACGGACAGCTGAAAGCGGCACATATTTTTTTTGGAAATGCCAAGCTTAATAATTTTTATGTAATTACTTGATGTGCTCCTTCACGAAGTGAAAAGAGTATATTGATTTTTGCTAATATTAAAGCTAGAAACTTGAAAATTTTGATATAAAATGTTAAGGTCTTCGGGGTTGAGTTATCGATAAAGTTCACAATTTTAAGCTGCAGGCACCATGCTCAGTATGGGGAAAGCTGGCGACCTTGATATCCCGGCCACGCCCACTAGATCCTCCCTAGCTACACCGACCCCATGAATCGCGAAAACTTATATCTTCCACAGTTTTAGAGTTAGAGACCAACTCTTTCAAGAAGATAACTGCTTACTTCTTTTTAATAGCGGCAAATTTCAAATTTAGAAAACCCAAAATTTTCTGAAATAGCAATAATACTTAAGACCTTACACGAGTATAACGCAGTCGGTAACGCCCGACTTATTTGCTTTATGTTTTCTCGTTTCAAAAAATGTTTTATAATTTTTCGTTATACATGAATTATTTGGAACTACAAAAACTATATAGTATTTGAAAATTTCTCCTTCTCTTTATATGCTTAAAAGAATTTTTGTGAACTTTTTTTATTTCTTCGATATAATTTTTAATTTAAACTAAAAATTTCTATTATGGAGTATCTGAGTAGTATTTGCTTTTTTTAATTAAAATCATATTAAAACTAATAAATATTGTTTACCAAAGGTTAAAATTATTTCTTGGCATGACACTTGGTTCAATTGCTCAGTTAATGGCCGTAATCGAAATCGATCCGAGGCCAGGTCCCAAACAATGCAAATGTCGCATGCCTTTAAGGCATTGTGCACTGGCCAATTGTGCGACAATTTCCATAAAACGATGGCAACCAATGAAAGTGACATTCGCACGGCCCGCATTGAGCCCATTCAAGCCATTCAGAGAGTGGCCCGGAGTGCGACTTTAGATAAGTCCTGCAGCAGTCGGCACAATTCGAGAACCGAGAACCGAGCCCCAACACAATTTCGACTGACCCGAGCATTTGAATAGTTAAATACGAGTCAAGTACAAAATCAAACAAAGCACTCGCTGTGAATGAAATTGTAAATACGAGTATCACCGCAACTTTCCACACTCGGAAAAATATTGATGAATATTCAATTAATTAAACTTTATCTATTTCAACTAGAAGTTAGCTATAAATTAATATGTTTTTCTTAAAATGATTTTTTTTAAATTGTCAAAATTAATTAGTTCTAATATTGTTTTGAAGTTTTTGCCCAGCATTTGTGTTTGCTTTATTAATTTGACTTTCAAAATCATTTCTATTCTATTCTAACATTTGTTATATGTGTTATAATGTTGTATTTTATATATATAATTACAGAAATAAAATTATTATTAATTATTATAACTCTTTTATTATTATTATTATTATTATTATTATTATTATTATTATTATTATTATTATTATTATTATTATTATTATTATTATTATTATCATTAATATTATTATTATTATTATTATTGTTATTATTATTATCATTATTATTATAATTATCATTATTTTAAAAAGAAACATGCATATTATTACCCTAAATAGTCTTTAAAAAAAATAATATATTCTTTATATTCTTTTCAGTGCAGTATGGGGCAAAGGGAAGCAAGAAAAAGTAGAATGAAATGTGAGGCAAATGTCGCTGACTGAATAACAAAGGAGACGATACAAAATTTAACTAATATACGCAATTCCATTGACAAAGGGCCAAGGGAAGGGCAGTCCGGGTAGCCAGCACAGTCGGAAAGCAAATAGCGAATAAGAAAGGAAAATTAAACAATAATGAAATGCGTTCGGCATGCCGGAAACGCAAAAAAGCAAAGCGGAACTCAAGTGGAGAGCAGTTGAGTCCTCGGCGAGGAGTCCTCGCTAGCTGAAGTACGCTGACTCCGTTGTTGCCACAACTCCTTTGTGTTGCATTGTCCTGAAGCTGTGTGTGGCACCAATTAGGCGCCACAAAGGGCCAAACAAAGACAATGTACCGCCTGCTGCATTCACAAAACTTACAACTAACTAACAAAAAGCAGCAGACAAAGGCCAAAGCGGCCCATAGAAGCGACTAAGCTTAATCGATAGCCGAACACAGCAACAAAATACAAAAAGAAAAAACAAACAAAATAAACACAGAACGGATCTAGTTGAGCATGCCTGACTGTATTCTACTTAGTGCCCAGTTACAGCTGTTATGTGAATTTTGTTTTCAAAAATACAAAATGCATCCCTTAAAAAAAATTATATAAAAAGTAAGAAAAAAATAAATAAATAAAAAAAACAATTGCATTAGCAAAATCTTAACAGCAAATTTCCGTGATCAGTCCCTAACTCATCGATTTAAAATATTTATCGGTTCCCGAAAAGCTAAAACAGTTATCGATAATATTTTCAATAATGTTTCTGTTTAATAAGTTTCACTGCAAGTATTATAATAACAATTATATAACAATTAAAAAGACTGGTTTTATGCTTAGCATTGAAATCCATATACCCATTAATAGGTATTTTAAAAGCGTACAGGGTACAATAACTACAAGAAACTGGCAAATGTCACGCGCCCGCAACAGCTCAGCTCAGCACGAGCGTTGTCAAGGTAAGCCCGGGCGTATGCGTAATATGGTCGCTTGCCGTTTCATGTTTAATTTAATTTTTTTTTGGGTGTGTGCTTTTTGAAGGCGCCGCTTAAGTGTGCAGTTGTTGCAAGCAGCTGTCTGGATAGGGGAGTTGCATAAATTACCGGCTAGTGTAGATTAAGGCGCCACACGGCCTGCTGCAGAAGATGCTGTTGATGTTGCTGCTGACACAATTTTTGCTGCTGCAACGCAGCAGTTGCTGCTGCAGGATACACACGCACACACAGCCAGATACACACACAACCGGAACGAGACGAAGGCAGCTGCTTCGGCTGCAGCCGCAGCTCTAGCCAAAAAATTGTATTTGCTGGCGCGCCCCGGGGGCTGTTGAACTGCACAACTGCACCACTGTGCGATACTGAAAGCGAGCTGAACTCTTTTTTTTTTGTTATTTGTTATTTTATTTTATTTGATTG
Source organism: Drosophila micromelanica (assembly GCA_004143825.1). Taxonomy (NCBI): domain Eukaryota; kingdom Metazoa; phylum Arthropoda; class Insecta; order Diptera; family Drosophilidae; genus Drosophila; species Drosophila micromelanica. The sequence continues at coordinate 26,249 of SCDY01000247.1, forward strand.
TTGTTGCAGTTATTTCAAGTTGTTGTTACTGCTGCTGCTGATGGTGGCACAGTTCACATCTCACGTTTGCCAAAGAGCCAAAAATGTGTAATATGTAAGAAAGGAGTCCGGGCAACTACAACAACAACATCAATGGCCTGTCGCGGTCAGCTGCAGGTTCAAATGTCGGCGACCTGTGTCGCCCGCAGCCACCGCTGCTGCTGCTGCTGCTGCTGCTGCTGCTCCCTGTCTTCTTGCAGCAGCGTGTCTCTCTCGTTCTCTGTACTACACCGTCCTGTATGTGTGCGCCTAAAAGTATGCAAAAGCTATTTAGCCTAGTTTCGGTTGCCCGCTGCTGTTGATGTTGTTGTTGTTGTTGCTGTTGTTACTCCTGCTGCATTTGTTATTGTTGTTATCGTACGCATTGCATTCGCCGCATACTCACACACAAACACTCGCAAGCTATGTTTTCAAAATGTTTCAACAAATTAATTTGAATTTATTTAATTTCAATATTTTCCTTATAGCTCTCGTTTGTTTATTTTGATCACTGTATTATTGTTGTTATTTTGCATTCTGTGTCCGCTTGTGTTTCTGCTTGTGTACGTATGTTTGACATTTGTAGTAAAAATAGTAAAACACTCGCAAACGTTCGGCACTAAAAATAGGGTAAGTACAACTAACGGCTTTTCATCCGCTGTTATTGTTGTTATTTTCGGTTGCGTACTTCGTTGCGTAGCTAACGAAAACGAGACACGCTCGGGCACCGGATAATGAAAGACTGTCGCCGTCGCTATCGTGGCGGCTGTCCGAAAGCTTAGGCCGAATTACCCACTGGCCGAGTGCGGCGCACGAGCGGCCGAAGCCGCAGCCGAGGAGCACTTCGGGTCGCCACGAAATTGGGACGCATGAGCATGAAACGCAGCCATAGATAACAACCGCTAGGCGGCACAGGATAAGAAACGTTTTGGGAATGGAACGCTGGCAGTGCGATAACAGCATTGCGCTCTCTCTTTATCTATCTCTCTCTCTCCTTCACTCTCTTTCGCTCACTCTACACTAAATGCTGCAAGGTTGGGGTGGCAGGGCCACCCAGTTTCTTAGACAAGCAAGCTCGCCAGTTTTTGACGCCCCTGTTAAGTCTACTGGAAAAGAGGTCTTGTTCACTTCTTTTTAGAAATGTGCGCTACTCGAGTGCAGCATACGAGAATTGTCTTACATGCTGCTTACATGTTAAAAACGGCTTGTAAAAATAAATTAAATTTTTTGCAAACAGAATCCAACTGAAACAAAACGTCATAAATTGAGTTTTTGTACATCAATAACGATTTCTACACTAGTTAGTCTGCCAAGTTTTCTGGCTACGAATCAACGTCACGTTAGTTATGTTTCTTCCTGTTTTGAACATTTATAAGCTAATAATTAAGCAAATGTATTTTAGTGATAAAACTGTCGCCTGATAATTTCCAGCTAAGTTATTCTTAAGTTCAGTTTACGATGTTTAAATCAACTCTTAATCTATGACTAACTTCCATGTGCCAATAGTCATTTATAAAAAATAACTTTGCACTTAAACTATAGTATATTTTACAAGCTGTCCGCTCAACTTGAATATTCATAGTTACAATGTTTGCGTTGCCCCTTCGTCGAATACACAAGCCCGCAGATAGCTTGAAAATAACAAAGCAAAACGGAAATAAATAAGACCCAAAACTCGAACCCCTATAGAGAATCGAACGAAACAACGATAACAGCCACTTTGACAACTACAACAAGAGCAATGAGAATAACGAGAATAAGAGTGCGTATACCCTGTAATTGACATACAGTGGCTATTAAATTACAAATCTGTTTAAGCCATAATTTCTCCAAAACTAAACCGATTTTTATTTTTCCAGTTTGACCGTGTTTGCAAAATTCTACATCAAAACTGTTAAATATTTACCAAGTAAATTTTTCTTAATTTTTTGTGAAAAAATCAACGACTTCCCCTTTCTTATTATTAAGTAAAAAATTGGTTTTTTCTTACAAAAGCTCTTAAAAAACTCATGCCCCAAATTTAAATATGTGTTGATCTACTCAAACCTTCCACAACTTTTCCAAAAATGGCCCAATTTTTCCGTATTTTTCTTACTGTCCTTATTCACGACAAAAAGTGATTAAAACACTCAAGATTTGTTTTAAGTTTTATTTATTTAGTTTTTTATTTTAATCATTGTTTAAATCTACAAATACATTTACAGCGGAGGGCGAAAGAACAAAAAATTAAAAATGTTTACTTTCATGTTTTTGTTTTGTTTTCTTGTTGTTGTTACATATTATATCGTATGCAAATTGTTTACCATATCTGCTTGTTTTTTGACAATTTGTCCAAGTTTTTGTTATAGCATTTAAAGAATTGTTTGCTTTCGTTATAAATATTTGTTGTTCACATTATGAATTTAAATGGTTTTTGTTTTTCGCTTTAGTTTTGGTTTCACTTTCACATCAACAACAATATTCATGATGATGAACACTGTTACCAATTATCAATTATTATTATTATTATTATTCAATATAATTTGTTAACAACTAATAATAATTTTGTTTTGTTTGTCATAACTAACATGCCATAATGCAATCATTAATGCATCATTCCTTCCAATGTCAATCATAATAAAATCATAAATGTAAAGATAACAAAATTAAAATAAAAAAACTATTTGAAAAGCAGCGGCGGTTTTTTATGTCTCTGCAGTTGTATGTGTTTGTGTTTGTAAGTCGTCGGTGTGACTGACTCACTGACAGACTGATTGACTTATTGACAATTCTTTTCACATTTTTCACTGCAAAATTTCCAATTAGTCTAGAGCAAATTATTGGCTTTTTATTAGTGCGTCTGATTTGTTGTTGTTTCACTTTTCAAGCCAACCTTGTTTATTTTCTGCTCATCAGTCTGAGTTTGTGTTAGTGAGTGTGTGTGTGTGTGTGTGTGTGTGTGTGTGTGTGTGTAAGCGAAAGTTATAGAAGAAACGCAATACTGTTAGCTACTGCCTTGGGCTTGCCCCCGATTTTAGGGTACGCTGTGCCGTGTAAAACATTACAAACATTTATTTTGTGGGCATGGCTGTGTTCTAGGCCCAATCACCCAACAAATTAATGGGTGTGTATGTGTTGGGGTGTTCTGAGTGTATGTGTGTGTTGGTGTGTTTGAGATTTGGGCTTAAAATGCACACAAAGCATAATATTAAATTTGTATGTTTTTATGGCTTTTATAAACTTTTACTCGACATATAACAAATTTTTAGCTGCTTTTTACTTTTGCTTTTCTGCTATCTCGCTCTCTCTTCATCTGGCTGGCAGCCCAGAGGGCCAACACCGCCGGCGTTTGGGGTATGCTGCTGCTGCGGTCAATTTGCCGCTCGGCGCCCGCCAGGTTGGTAGGTTTCGTTATCGTAATTTGTTTCGTGTAAGTATTTGTATAGCTCCATTTATATAATCAAATTTTTTTCCATATAATATTTGTGTATATATATAAACAATTATTATTAATTGTGTTCTCTTTTTTATTATTTTGTTACTTGTTTGTTTATTTTTTTGTTTTGTTTATTTCTGCATTCGCTTTTACAGCTGCCCCACAAATATTTCGAAATTTTAATCGTTTTTGTTTTGTTTTTGTATCTTCGCTTCATCTCTGCTTATTTTGTAACTACGCTAATTTATTCATTTTTGTTTCTTTTTTCAATTTTCGTTTTTTATTGTTATTTAGTATTTAATTTCGCTAAACTTCTTATATAATTTGTCTCTTCATGCGTTGTGTAGTTTGTGGTGTGTGTGTGGGGTATGTTAACATTATTGATGTTAGTTGCGCTTTAGCTTTGCTTTTGTTTTTGGCGCTGTTTGCGTTGTTATTTTTTTTTATCATGTTTTTAGCATTTTTATTAAATATTGTGGCTTATGTCTTTGTTAAATAATTTTACTAAAAACTTGGTTGTTAGGTTATTGTTTGTGGGTTTGTTGTCAAAATTTGTTGTTTTTTTGTTGTAGATTTTACTTTATTTTTATTTAAATCTTATTTATAGCTTTAATTTATAATTTAAATTTACTTAAACGTTTAAAATAATTATCGCTTGCATTTTTTGTTTGTTTTTACTTTAAATAATTAAATTAAAATTTTAAACATATCTCAATATGCTTTATGCTATAGCTGTTGTTGTTGGTGTTATTGTTGCTATTGTTGCTATTGCTATTTTTGTAAGAGCAGTTGCAGTTGTAGCCACAAAAAAATTCTGTGGTCTTAGGTTGCACTTGTGGTTGTTATTGTGTGGCCTTTGTGGTAAATAAACAATTACTGTTTGTTGCTTCTTTGCTGGTTGCACATGTGTGTGTGTGTATAGGTGTAGGAAGTGTGTTGGTGGGGGTGTAGATGTTTAATAGTATGTCTCCTGCTCCAACCAGCCTCCAGGGTTGCGACGCAAGTAGAAACGACGTGTCTCATCATAGATAAAGATGGCCAACATAAATGGAATGGCTGGGAACCACCAGACGAGTCTGCAAAAATGAAAAAGACCATCAAATTAGTATCGGATTTCTTTTTGTTTGTTTTATGCTATTCAAAACATACTTCAGAGGGTACATGCGCAGACCCTTGTCCATGCCGGGGCAGTAGGAGAGGAAGGCAGCCAGCACCGTTTCGAAAACGAGGCCAAAGTTCAAGGCCCAGTTGCGCATGCCCTGGTGGAAAATGGAGTTACGACGCGTCTTACAGATGATCAAATCGGCCCACTGCACCACCACAATCGAAATGAAGAAGGCAGTGTGGCAGGTGTATTCCAAAGTTTTGCGATCGCGATAGGTCTAAAGAATATTACGTTTATATTAATAAAATATATAATATAATTTCTATCTCAAAAGCTTACCCATTCCTGACCGTACGAGTCAGTTAGATCGTTAACTGCCTTGGAATCCCACATTTTGCGGATGCCAAACAGTTTCATGGGCAGAAAACCGTTCTCAGCCATAATCACAAAGTACACAAAGAAACCAGCGGCGGCTTGGATCATGCCAATTTGTCCATAGGCCATGGAAATCAATCTGTGCAAAGCCGTTATCGAATTGGCAAGCAAAAACAAATGAGAAGCAAACAAATAAGTTTAAAAAAAAGTGGCAAGGGTAATAATTTCGTTTTTTTTTTTTGTGTGGTATTTGTTGATGTTTTTTCTTTTTAAATTTTTTAATAGTTTTCAAACGCAAGACAAGTCTTGGGGAGCATTAAAGACCGGGCATTGTTTGGAGCTATAAGCAATGCATGGAGTTGCTCAAGGTTTTTGCTATCAATAAATAAATCAATTAAATTAAGTAAGAAGTATAGAAGTTAATTTTAGGAAAAAAATAAAATTATACATTTAGTTGAAGATAGTTAAGGAAATAAGCAAAGATTTAAAACCAGGCTGCAAACCATTTTTATGTTTAAAGTTAAAATAATTGTTGTTGAGGAAACTGTATAAAAATGAATCAAAATGAAAACATTTAAAATTAAAACGTAAATTTTAGAAACAATCCTTAGGGAATCTTAACTTTGCAAACATAACAAATTTTTTACTTTTATTTAAATTATATATTATTATTTTTTTTTTGTTTGCAGCCAAGTTTAAAAATAACACAAAAACCCTGAACAATACCAGCTGCATCGTATTGTGCAGTTATCATATTTAACTATGATCATTTGTTAATATTTTGTTAAGATTAGTAACTGTAAAAAATGCCGCTTTACCTTTAAGCTCTTGAATGTATTAAAACTTTTTAAGCAAATGAATGTTTATTGCTTATTTAGTTTTTATGGTATTAGACTTTACAGAATATAGCATGGATTGTGTTTTAGGCAATTTTTTTTTTATTTTTTTAATTTTCAACTAAAGCGCGTGTTTGTTGTAAGCGTGAGAGCGCAAAGAATCGTTGGTTTTCAGTTTTTTGCATTATATTAATAGTTGTGGTGAAAAGCAAAGTTTCTTATGGTTAGTTTTTGGATGGGCAGCGTATTAAAAACATGCAGATAGACATAAACTAAGTACACACACATATATATCGACTATTTATAGAGCTAAACATGCAAAAGGTGTTTCAAAACTAAAAGCACACAAAATGGGGCAAGCAAATGCAGCTACAGTAACTGTTTGTTTTTGCTTTCTGGTTTTCATACCAGGTGTTTCATTTACTTACGCTTAAAGAAGTTTTCAAGGAAATCAACTTAGAAAAAAACATATAGAAAAAACTTACATATAAACATAAAAAAAACTAATTTTACATATATACATAGACTTAAATTAAAATTTTTTATAATTAAAATAAAAGATATCCAAAATTGTTGTTAAGAACCGAGCCCACATAGAGACTTACTGCGACGTTGTTGCACTTGGGTACCAGACTTGGATATGATATTGAATATATATATTTGGTATATATAGGTGTATATGAGTGTATCATCTAAGTAGAACACAACTGAAACATTATATTTGGTTTTTTGCTTATCGACTCGAACAAACTCAACTACTAAGTAACGCACTAACTGGGCTAAAAGTAACAGCAGTAAGCTTCAATTTGTTGTTGTTGTCTGTTGTTTGCATTTTGGAGAAGTTTATGATTATGCATTAGGTCGTCTTTGTTTACTTTTTTGGGTGTGTTGTGTGTGTGTGGGTTCGTGTGTGTTTTCATTGGCTATTTATGCGCAGCATGTCTCAGCACAGGTTCTAGAAGCGTTTCTTGTTGGCCAAAAAACCGTTTGGTAAAATTATTTAATTGATATATTGTGCGCGACTAACACACAAACATTGTTGCACACTTATTATATTATTGTTTTTATAACGAAAATTCAAAAAACAGGTAACACATAAATGGGAAAATTTTGAGAAAAAAGAAAATTGAAAGAAGTGATTACTACATAAGTAATTGTTTTAGAATTTCGAAAACACAAACAATATTTTAGTGAAATTTCCAAACAATAAACAGTTTGCATCATTCCACATTGAGAGCTCAAATAACAGGAATTAAATAATAAATATGTAAAACTGTTTCACAGATCAATAGATATAGAGAATTGTTTCATTGTCTTCCAAAAGTTGAACAAGAAGATTAAACAAATCCAAATGAAACGAACATAAAGTAGGCATCGCAAACAAACAAACATTTATTTGCTAAACACTCTTGCGAGGATATTTGAATTCTGTTACAGATTATGCGATATTCGATTCCATATCTTAAAAATGTATCTATCGGAGTAGTACGAATCGGACAAAGACACATAAAAATAAATTTTTATTGTATACAAATATTTTTTTCCAAGATACTTTAACATTACTCCCAAACCACAGTTGGCTTCAACTTTAAGAAAAAATCTAATATATGCAAATTACTTCTATAACACATATATAGATACTATAAGCGCAAAGTTTTTGTCTGGCGAGTATAGAAATATATCACATATCTGCCATATATCTGCAAGAGTATTTAATCTTCGATACTCCGAAGAAACTTTTTGTTTTTGGTTGCACTAAAGTTTTGTGTGTTCTGCTTTTTATAATTTTGAATTTGTAACTGGCCAAATCAAGAAAAAGTTAGAGAAGAGGGATTATAAAAAAAGGTGTCCGCGAAACACACACACAATTCAAATAAAGTTCAAACGTCAAATTGGAAATTGAAAATAAGTAATGGCTGCATGTTTCTTTCATTTTCTAGAATTTGTAACTAAACAACTAAAAGTAAACAATTGTTTTTTTTTTTTTTTTTGTTTTTATCCTTATCGTAATAGATTTGTCCTGACCTGCGGTTTACCAAGTTGTCGCGGTATGGATCTCTCGGCTGACGCTTCATAATATCGCTCTCGGCTTGCTCGTAAGCGAGTGAAATGGCCGGTATCTTGCGGTATTATTTTGGTATTATTTGTAAGTTTTTTTTATAAATTTATTTTGTTTTTTATTGGATTATTGTGCACATTTTGCAAGTGTCGTCATTTATTTTTAGGTTAATCAAAAGAAAGACATAATAAAAGTTTGAAAAGAATGTGGGGGAAAATACGAAAAGGAAAACTGGTTAAAGTTGACGAAAAATTTCTTGCTGGCATTATGTATATAATAAATACTTGTTATATACTAAAAAATATTAGATATATATATGTATATTTATATTCACTAAGATAGATTTCGTATTATTAAAGATATAGTAAGTACTCGGATAGAGAGATGACAGTTGCAAATATGTATATATAGTATAGTATAGTATAGTATAAAAGAGCGTTTTTACACAGTGTTGCGAAGAGCGTGTCAAGTTGGTATTTCTTTGTACTATTTGGTATTTTTTTAAATTAAATTGTATTTGTATTTGTATTTGTTATTAGCTCCTGCGTACTTATGAAACTACAACTACACTGGGCAGCAAAATAGAGCAACACCCGAGTAACAAAATAAATAAATTGAAGAACGCTGATTTGTTGTAGAGTTACAAGAGAGGAGTACTTTGAAATTGGTATATAGAGTTTGCTTAGAGTTTAACTTGCACTAAATATTGCTTTGTATAATTTTATATATAAAGTAAGTTATTACTAGAGAAAACTTGCGCCAGTTTAGGCAGTTAACTTGACGTGTTTAATAGACTACAAATCAAAAGAAAATGGAATGAGTATTGATTTCTGTATGAGCGATTGCTTGAATGGTTGATGGATCAGGAAGATTTATGAATAGATATTTATCTAATGCTAGAAATGCATTAAATTCGAGTTACAGTAGTTATCATAAATAAATGAAGAATAAAAAGTTACTTGTAGACTAGTTTTATAGTTAAACCTGCACTAGAATAAGTTATGTTTAATTAATTGTCTTTATAAAAGACGATTCAAAACTCCAGATGTGACGAGGGCAAACGTCAATTTCAGTCAAATGGGCCGTGGGCGACGACATGGACTTACCTTCTAAAAGAGACTCGATTTATATGTATTGAAGGGTATTTTATCTGGCACACAAGAATTAACTTAAGTTAATCGTAGAATAAACATTTGTGTTACAAGCAAAGAAATCAAAGGGCAGTAGAAAGTAGTTCTGTAGCACCGAAGATAATACAAATATATATATTATTTTAAGCAAGATTTAAAGAGAGAGACCAAAAGGAAAGCGAAAGAGCACACCAAATTCGTACTGATGTACTTGTGAATGAGCTAGAGAGCATAAGTGGATCGGGTATTCGAAACAATTGCTGGCGCTTGTTCATTCATTCATTTTTGTTTTTCCAAGTGAAGTGCATAAATTCAGAGATAATTGCTCTTGCCAAGGAGAGATCGGTCATATACATATATTTATATATACATAGGTATATATCACCCTTTTAAGTAGTTGAATTTTAGTTTTTCTTTGTGTTTTGGTTTTGACTTTGACTTTGATATTTGTGTTTCACATTTTTGTTGTTTCTTTGATAAAATTTAAGATTTGCAAACATTAATTGAAATTACTTGATAAAATTGTAGCTATTGTATAGAAATATAGGTATATATTGAATACGAGTATGTATATAGCATTATATCATTGCATAACAATGTAATAAGAAAAGCGCAAATTACTCAAAATATAAAACGAAAACAAAAATCTAAAAAGTTTAGTTAAAAAGAAATTAATTAAATAAAAAAAGAAATAGAAGATATATAGCACAGTGATCAAAATTCTGCTGCTAAGAGCAAAAGGTCTTGAAGTTAAAGTTAACTAGATCTGATTGAAGTGCCTTGGTATCGAAATCAATACAAATTATTTTGGGCTATGGAGTTTAAGATTACCAAAGAAATCATTTATAAAGATAAAATAACAAAAGAAAACCAAGAAACACTTCAAATGTACTTTACTTTAATAGATTTAACTAGCTGAAACTTTAAGATACTCAAGATATAAAGAGAAGAGAAATAAATAAACATTGAAGAACATAAAACATGTAACATGGAAATAAAATAAGTCTTTCAACATTTAACACATAATATTAAAAGAAAACAATTTGGAAATAGTTGAAAAAATAGAAGGTAAATAAATAATTGTAAAAAATCCAAAGCAAAACAAAATAAAACAAGTAATAGTAATAGGCTAAAAAGTATTCGAAGCTAATTGAAAAAGTTATTAGTTTTAGTAGAAGACAAAAGTAGTACGAAGTAGGAGGCAGCGTACTTTGCTTTAAAAAATTTCTTGAGCGAAAAATGTTTTTCCGAAAAAATTGAAATTTAATTATGTGACGAAAAAATATAAAATTTTCTTTTATCGTATTTGCAGTAGAAGAGAATGAATGACGCAAACGATTTATTTTCTTCATTTGCAGCTCACTTTTACTTTTTTACTTTAAGTTTGCTTTGTGTATTTTTTGCTTTTCATGTTTCATTCTGTTGCTGTTATTGTTGTAGTTGTTGCTTTATGTTTTGGGCAGCACAAAGAAAAACTTTACCTTTCGTTGACCAGCTTATCTTGAAAGGGATTCCTGGGCTGGCGTTTCATAATATCGGATTCAGCCGTCTCATAGGCTAAGGAAATGGCTGGCACCTAAACGTGCGAACATTGTTGAACGTATTGGAATAAAAACAAATTTAAAATAAATACGATAAATTATGGAAAAATTAAGTTTCTCTAACTCGGGCTGTGTCTGTATTTTCGTCTCCTGATAGATGAGCAATGGAAATACGACAACGACTGCAAAAATCCGTTTAAATATCGGGGGTAATACCTGTGACAACTTATTAACTAATAATAATAATGAACTTAAGAACTGACTTAAAACTAACTTAGATAGCTGTTAGATGAGCTTAAGAGTAAAGTTGGGCTTTGAGTTGGGTAGGTGATTCAATGTGCGAAAACTTAAATAACTTAAAAGCTTGAAAACAATATTATTTTCAAAATTTTTGAAATTTCCTTAATTTACATTTCTTTTTGTTTTTTTTAATGTATATATATTCTAGATATGCTTTGTGACTAAGTTTGTATTAAAGCTACAGATTTTGTGTGCAGTTAATTTTCATATTTGTTGAAACTAGACTTAATGCCAATCAATAGATGTAAATGCCAAATATATGTTAGTGAAATAAACTGCAATGTTAATATGATTAATTTTCAACAATTTTATGTTTTACAAAACGCAAATGTGTAGAAAAATGACAATATTTCGGCAAAATATGTGAATTTATGGGCGGGATAAAAGTTATTATAAAAGAAACTTGATGTAACAATTTAGCAGTGATTTCAACAAAAAAATAACAGGTACAACGCACACCAATTAACATTTAGAGCGTTAGAATTAGAGGCGAATTTTTTCAACTTTTTATACTCAATTTACACATAGGCAAAATGTGGTGTATGTGTGTGTATGTGTTAGTCACATAAAAGAAATTTTGTTACAAGAATACAAAAAAAAAAAATAAATAAATAAAAGGTGTTCAAGAGTTTTAAGGAAAAAAAAAAATGCACAGATGTAATGAATGAGACCAGAAGTGTTTGTTAAACTGCTTAACTGAATGTCAAGAGTTAGTATAAAACGATCTATAAGATAATGATAATGAGGTGTGATAAAATTATTATAAATGACTTAACGTGAGGTATGCTACAAAAATGTTGACGAAATATTGTATTTATATATTATTAATAAGTAAATGATAAGCTTAACAGTTAGTTTCTTTTTAAACCATAAAATTATGGAAGGACTTGTTAGTTAGTTGTATTTGCGCTGCAAGTTTTTTTGTAGTAGTATTTTTTTTTTTTTAGTTTGTTTAACGTTTATGCTAATTACAATCCAGCCACATACACATACATCGATTAGTAATAGTTTAAGATGTTGCGCGCTTTTTGTTTTCTTTTTTGTAAAGGTTTAGTAATTTTTTTAAGTGTGCAAATGTTTCTGTGTGTGTGAGAGTGTGTGTGTGAGTGTATGAAGTAGAAATTGACTTGATTGGCACCTTGAATTCACTAATTTATCGTTGAATGGGTCACGTGGCGGACGCTTCATAATATCGGCTTCGGCATGTTCGTAGGCCAATGATATGGCTGGCACCTAGGTTGTGGATTATTGCAGTTGGTAATATTAGCAAAACGTTTTACAATTCAGTTTACAACGAGTTTACATATACAGAGCATATATGTGTGTTTTTCTTGCTTAACCGCTTGGAAATACAAATATAAAGAATTAGGTTAAAAGAGAGTTTCTTAAACTACATAGAGTTTTAGCATGAAACTGGCTGGTAAACTGGCCTGCAACTAGCTGGCAAGCCTAACGGTTTAATTACAGCGTACTCGTGCGCTGTTTACCTCTCGTTGACTAGATTATCCACATCGGGATTGCGTGGACGTCGCTTCATAATGTCCGCCTCTGGTCCCTCGTAGGCCAGCGATATGGCTGGGATCTGCCACAGCAGGCGGCACAATTTACAATTCACAATTTCAATTTACAATTCAATGCAAATTATACAATGGGTGTTAACTTAATAAGCTACCTGGCCTTGACTTGAAATATTACACTTAACTTGCTCAAAACAACTTAGCTATAAGATTAGTTTTGGTTACGCCTCCCAAACGGAGCGTGGAGCCAAACTTACCATGTCAGTGCCCAAATCGATGCACAGAATTGTGACTGTACCCAGTGGCAGTGGTATGTCGCACAGAATGAAGGCCAAGAAGGGTGAGATTTCGGGTATGTTGGAGGTCAAGGTGTAGGCAATGGATTTCTTTAGATTGTCAAAGATCAGGCGACCCTCCTCCACGCCAGTAACAATGGAGGCAAAGTTGTCATCCAACAAGATCATGTCAGCAGCCTGCAGAGTCAGAAAATTGAATTAATAGAGGGGGGATCTATCATCATCGGAGTGCACACGCACCTGCTTGGACACATCGGAACCGGCAATACCCATGGCAACACCAATGTCCGCCTTCTTCAGGGCAGGCGAATCGTTGACACCGTCACCGGTGACAGCCACAATGGCGCCCATACGCTGGCAACCCTCAACAATGATCAGCTTCTGCTGGGGCGAGGTGCGGGCAAATACGATCTCAGTGTGATAGCGCAGAATCTCGTCCAGCTGCTCATCAGACACATCACGCAACTCAGCGCCGTGGACAACGGCGGCCTTGGCCTCACGGGGGTTGACCTCGGCGATGGGTATGTTCAGGCGCTGGGCAATATCCTCAATGGTCTCGTTGCCCTCGGAGATGATGCCGACAGACTTGGCGATGGCCTTGGCAGTAATTGGATGATCGCCGGTAACCATGATAACCTTAATGCCAGCGGAACGGCACTTGGCCACGGCATCGGGGACAGCGGCACGTGGGGGATCGATCATGGACATGAGGCCAACGAAGCGGAGATTGTCAATGGGGAAGTTGATGTCGTCGGTGTTGTACTTGAAGCCGGTTGGGTATTTGTCGGAGGGCAGCATGAAATCACAGAAGCCGAGCACACGTTCGCCAAGACCACCGAGCTCCATGTAGGCATTGTTGAACGCCTCCTTCATCTCCTCGTCGAGCACCTTTTCCTTGCCGTTGATAAAAATGGTCGAGCAGCGCTCCAGAATTCGCTCTGGTGCGCCCTTCATGACCAGCAGATGGCGTGGATCGTTGGGGTCCTCATTCTCGTGAATGGACACCTGATACTTGTTGGTCGAATTGAATGGCACCTCGGCAATTTTGCGATTGCGCTTGCGAATGTTCATCACATCGCCCAAAGCCAGTTCCATGCACTTGAGCAGTGCCGCCTCGGAGGCGTCGCCGCTGACCTCTTTCTTCAGGATTGGCACGCCGTCCTGGCCACCTTTGAACTCGGCACGGTTACAGAGAGTGGCAATGCGAGAGAGCGCCTTGAATCCAGGGCTGGTTCTATCGTATTGAACACCCGACTGATCCTCAGTGGTGTCGGCCTCAATGATCTGGTTATCGAACCACATATGGGCGACAGTCATACGGTTCTGGGTGAGTGTGCCGGTCTTGTCCGAGCAAATGGTGGAGGTGGAACCCAGGGTTTCGACGGCTTCCAAATTCTTGACCAAACAGTTCTTCGATGCCATACGCTTGGCGGTCAGGGTCAGGCACACGGTGACAGTGGCCAGCAGACCCTCGGGCACGTTGGCCACAATGATACCAATAAGGAAGATGACGGCATCCAGCCAGTGGTAGCCCAAAATGAAGGCAATCACAAAGAAGGTAACGCCGAGGAACACAGCGACGCCGGTAATCAAATGAATGAAATGATGGATCTCCTTGGCAATTGGTGTCTCGCCGGTATCCAAGCCGGATGCCAGGCCAGCAATGCGACCCATTACGGTGTGATCGCCACAGCTGATGACAACACCCTTGGCGGTGCCTTCGACGGCATTGGTTGAGAAGAAAGCCAGATTTTTGGTCTCCAACGGATTCTCGTGTGTGAACTCGGCGCCACGCGATTGCGGCTCCGATTCACCGGTCAGCGAAGAGTTGTCCACTTTGAAATTGCGCGCCTCGATGATGCGAATGTCGGCGGGTATGCGATCACCGAACTTAACCTCAACCACATCGCCCAGGACAAGGTCCTCAGCGCGCAGTGTCAGTTTCTCGCCCTCGCGGATAACCGTGGCAAACTGGGGCACCATGTTCTTGAACGATTCCATAATCTTGGAACTTTTCGATTCCTGCAAAACAAATTATCCCAGGAGTTAAATCGTTTCAAATAAAAGAAGTAATATAAAAATATAAAGAAAGCTCTTCAATTTCGAATCTCACCTGGTAGTATGAGAAGATGCCAGTCACAATGACGACAGCGGAAAGTACAATACCCAGATACAAGTTATCATCGGCCGGTTCCTCGCTGGTGGTGGCCTGAATCGAATAGGCCACAAAGCAAAGTATAGCACCGATCCACAGCAGCATGGCGAAGCCACCAAACAGATTCTTGCAGAACTTTACCCACTCGGGCGTCTGCTTGGGCGGTGTAAGCGCATTGGGACCATCTCGTTCCAAATTCTCCTTAGCCTTGGCATGACTCAGACCCTAACAGCATTAAAACATATGATAAGCATATAAATTTGGAGATAAATAAAAGATAAGGCAACTCACATTCTCGGGATGTGTCTGAAAGCGCTGGTACATCTCCTCAGGAGAGATTTTATGATGGTCAATGTCCAACTCCTGCTTGAGATCATCCAAGTTCTCCTTCTTAGCTGCTTTGGCCGGCATCTTGCGTCTTGACTGTGCGCATTAACAAATTAATTTAAATGAAAATAAACATTAATAACGGATTTATAAAATTGATATGCTGCGTTTAACCCAAAAAATGCCGACACAAAAATCGATTTACTTCATGCCATTAACCCGTAGTGTTAGGACCCGATCAAAACTCAATAACAAAGTGCAATATCAGAGCGAAAGTATATAGACCATTTACCAATTTATAGAGTTAAACAAAAAAAAACTAGAGGGAGAGAGAGTGAGAGTAGTCGATCATAAGTATATATATGTAATTGCTGGACACACCACCAACTTACCAGTTAACCCGTTTAGTTAGTTTTATATATAGGTATCCATGGAATGGATATATATTCGAAATGCTCGCAATTGCTAATGTGCATTGAGCGTGAGAATATTTGGTTTGCTGTGCTCTAATCTAAGCTAAATACAAAATATAAAATACGAAAGTAAAACAAAAAGACAAATGCGGCGCATGCAAAATATAAACGTCGCGGTTTTAGTCGCGCACAAAACGCGCCGAATGTTAAAGTCACGTAAAATGAATTAAAATAATAAATAAAACAAAAGTAAACTAAATGAAATATTCCACAGAGTTATTACAACTAAAAATTGTATTAAGTAGGTACAATAATAATGTTTCGAAGGATTTTTTAGAAAAGGCAATAAAATTACAAACGTATAAATTAAAAAATCGGTAGAAATATAAATTTAGTTCAAATCCATGCACACTGACCTCACAGAACTTTCGAATACTCTTGAAATAATTATAAATAATTGTATACTATATATCAATATACATATAGAGACAAGCCAGCTGTCGTCTAGTCTGGTCGCCAATGTCTGACAAAAGTACTATAGACTTTTTTATCTATTAATTATTTGTTGTTTTTGCTCATGTCTTTGCTATAATTAGTATTGTGTGACGTCACAAGTGCACATTGTTGAAAATGTTTAGAAAACCCCAAAACTGGTTTAAACTAGTTTAACTTAAGAGCTTAGCTAGCTCAACAGGTTGAAAATTCTGTGAATAATTCATCATTATTGATAAGATTTATAAGTTCAAAAGGTTTTTTTGTTTGTTAACAATTAAACAAATAAATATGTTATTTATTTAAACTAGTAGTTAGAAGAACTATTTAAATATTTAAATACCGATATATAGTCCATATTTGTGCTTATTATATTAAAAGGTCTGTTCTATATTTAAACTGGGCGATCTTTCGATGATTTCTTTCAAATGTCAAGCGGCAAATAATGTTGGAAGCATGCCCAAAATACGTAAAAATAAATAAATGCATGAATATGAAATGTAATTGAAGAGAGAGGAAGAAGAGATGTGTAAAGAAAAACGGAAAATGTTTAGTAAAAAAAGAAGTGGAAAAACCCACAATGAAATGAAATGAAATTAAAGCAAAAAGATAATAATAAAATTGGAATACATAAACAAATCGATAAAACGATGCGAGTGATTTTTTTTATATTTCTCTTTTGTATATATGGGTGTGAGTGAGATGGAAAAGGAAAATAAATAAAACAAGATAAATTTACCTTGAAGTGGCCATCGGCTGTGCGATTGTCGTCATCGGTTGCAATAACCGTGGCGACTCTATAAGAGTCCGCTCTCCCAAGCTGCGACTGATATGGGTGTTGGTGGTTTTTGGATTTGATTGATGGTGTTGATTGATGATGAGCGGGAAGAGATACAAAACAAAACGTAACAAACAATGGGGAAAATGAAACAAGACAAACTAAACAAGCATAATCTAAGAACGTATACATATAATCGTACATTATGATAATGCATTGCATAATCAAATCTTATTCATAAATATGCATTAATAACAATATTTAACTAAATATGACTTACTATTACACATACATAAAACTAAATATAGTGTGAGTTTGTGGTTTAGCATGAATCAGCTTCAAATAAATGATACTGGAAAACAAAGTAAGGACTCATATGTGAGCAATAAAATAAAGGACTATGAATCATGTTTGGAAAGCTGGAATTTGCAGCCGCGCATGTGCTGCTGCTTGGAAGGTAATTGGAAAGCGAATTGATTTGCGGTCTACCAATAATAAATAATAATACCCTACTTTGTGCGTTTGCCACTGACGTCAATAATGGGTTTAAATACTGATCAAACATAATGGGCCGCACGCTCATTAGCGATTGGACAAGTGAATCAGAGACAAATTGAGAATTATGGATAGTAAAAGAGCAAATAAAAAATGTTATCTGTGTCTGTTTCAAGGAAGGTTTTTATATAAAACTCAATTTTAATCAAATTTATATGTAATTAATTTGTATTTTCAACAAGAGTTTGACTTTAATTTTTATACTGCCTGCAGCAAAATAAACTTGTTTCGATGAAAACATGTGATAAAACAAAAGTACCCTGAACAAGGGTAGAAAAAGAAAAAGATAATGATAATATACACAAACTATATGGGGCTTTGAAAACTCATGCAAAATGGAAGAGCATGCCAAGTAATTAAACAAACAGAGAATGAGAGCGAATGAGAGAGCTACCGCATATATAAAGACAATATTGGTATACATATAAATACGCATATATATATATAGATATATACAAAAGTTGGCGTGGGATCATTGTGCCGATCTAAGCAGACCTGTCGTGTTTTCGTTTTTGACGCCGGCAAAGCTCGTTGAAGATAAAATCAAATATTCACTTTGTTTGGCTTATGATTATTAATTTATTGCGAGTGAGCTGGGGCATGAAATAAATCTGGAAATCTTTGCGGGCGAATAGGAGAGTAATTTATAAATAGTTACTTTTAAGTTTACTGGCTGTTAATTTGGTTTGGTGGCCTCAATGAATTTGCGCACAAAATTGTCAGAACCTCTTTTACTAAATTGCTGATATTTGCTAAACAATCTGCATTAAAAGGGAAGCAGAATAATATAAAATATGTTAGTTTATATAGAACTAAAGTGTAAACTTAAACTTAGTATATTTGCTTAAACTAATGCAAGCAATTGTTAACATTTTCTTAAAAAAAGTGTAAAAAAAAAAAAACAAATACAGGTAAGAAATATTAAAACTTTCGATAAGGAGTTTATTTTTTCAAAAAAAATTTCACTAATACATTTCACATACTAGAATTTAAATTAAATTTTTTTCTTTCGACTCTCACAGATTGATAGACTGGCGTTAATTTATATTTTCCTAAACAAATTAAATTAATTTAAATGCGACTTTTTTTTTTTTTTGGTTGCTATTGTTTATTTATTTTTATTTGTTGCGTTTCATGGTTCGATTCATTTGAATTGAAATTTGCGAGTGGCCGCAAAACGCGTCACGCTGCCATTCAAAGCTGCGAATTGTTGCAAAATGATGACAAAACGCAGCATGTGAAACATGTGAATCGGTGGCCCGAGGGATGCGAGTGGTTAGAGTACCCGAGAGCTCGAGAGCTTGCTCGCTAGCTGGGCCAAACAATTAGAACGCGCTGGGGAGCTGTCATTGGGCTGGGGCTCAGGATGTTTGGGATATAAATCAAAATGCG
Organism: Drosophila micromelanica; assembly: GCA_004143825.1. Classification (NCBI taxonomy): domain Eukaryota; kingdom Metazoa; phylum Arthropoda; class Insecta; order Diptera; family Drosophilidae; genus Drosophila; species Drosophila micromelanica. The sequence goes on from SCDY01000247.1 coordinate 44,953, forward strand.
ACAATGGCCAGTTGTCACACAGAGAAGTTTACATAACGCGGCCAATTATGCACTCAGATACAAATGTATCTGAATGCTTGTTTAAGCTCGTAACGTTGTTTCAAAGCATTTGGCGCGCACTTTTTTTCGCGCAAATCATTTGCCATTTGAACTTGAATATCAATTTACAACAAATACATAAGATATATCAGATGCAATGGCGAGAGTGAGATAAAAAAAGAGAAAAACGAATTGACAGGCCGAACACAAAACACGGCTCGCTAATTGTTCAATCAATGCAAAACGTATCTGTACATACTACACAATTGTTATATACATTGGTATCTGAGCATATACACACAATATATACTATATAAATACGTGCCCAAAAAAAAAAGCGCAAATTAAGCCACACAATGAAAATGACAATTGTAAACAATTTTAATTTTCACTTCAGCTTAACGAAAATAATATAACAGCAGATTTGTATCTCTGAACCTCTCTCCGACAGAGAGAAATGCAGTTTAAACCAGTCTGAAACTAAAACAAAACTTATCAGTACATTGCTTGATTTCTTAATGAGAACTTAGACCCCAATCAAAGCTGTTTTCAAACCAGTTACAGTGCATCATTAATATTGGTTATTATAATTGGGTATTTGTGTCGAGCACGAGGACTTGTTTTTTTTTCGACCAACCCTTGTAAAAATCTTGAAAAACACGTTTTTTTAAACAACTTGGGACTCTTACGTAGGCTGGTTCTGACTGTTTTATTTTTAACTAAGCACAATTTTAGGCACGTTTCTTTGTGCCAAGTTTTAACAATTGAATGCTAATTGTGTGCATCTTCTTTAAAACTATTCCCATTCGTTTATTACAATGTTCGTTACGTCAAGTTGAAGTAAACACATTTCAGCTAAATACTTTTATCATTGAACATGCCAAAAGGCATTTGTAGGATCGTAACAAATACCTACGAGGTATTTAGCACATTTGTATAGAACATTTTTTTAATTATATATATATATTTGTTTAGAATAATAGAGCTCCCAGACATAATAATTTTTGCAAATTAGAATCTCCTCTGGCACCTAAGTTGCGAGTTGCCAAGATAAAATGTTACTTATAATTTAAAACTTAATTGATTTATAAAAAAAAATAAATAAAAATAATTGTAAATAAATTATGAAAAATACATGTAAAAACATATGACTGATTTATTTGATATTTTTTCTTCGTTTACCCACCTGAGTACTCATGATATCTGCAGTATAAACAGTAAAAACGTATAACAAATCAAAAATTATCAATAAAGTTAAAATGTTAAAACACCAAAAATTTAATTAAAGAAATAAAAACAAATCAAAAAAACTGTAAATAAAAATAAAAGAAAAAAGAAAATATAAAAGAAAAGTTAAAGATTTTTCAGCTTATGCAACAATCTGCAGGCAGGCCACAAAAGAAGAAGAAAACGACCCTGGAAGGTGACAGGAGCCAGCACAAGGCGGCGAAGCAGCAAGTGGACCGCATTGGCTACAAAAGCCAATGGAAGCGCAAAGAGCAGCGCAGAGAGCGGACATGGAACTGTTGGAAATAGCAGCAGAGCTGGAATATAAACTGCAGACAGCAGCAGCAGATAGCAGCAGAAGGATGTGAAATAATAGCACACAGACAAGAGCAGTATAGAGCGCGTGAGTGGGAGAGAGCGCGTGCAGAGAGCGAGGTGTTTTTCGAAATTGAGTGCAATGGCTGGCAGTTCGAAAAAGAGCGCACTCAAGTGCTGAGCACACAATATGTAAGGGCTATGCGAAATGTAATATAAAAAAGAAATATGTATTTTATGCCCAAGATGCTTTTGAGTACTTGTCCGTCGCTGCCTCTATTCCATGCTCTGGCAGCGCACCGAATTATGAAATAACCAACAGCGGGTGGTCGCCCCAACCTGCCGCCCTGCTAGGGGGTTCCATATGAACATATGTATGTAGGGGCTGGCAAGCAACCATTTCGTTTTTTTTTTTTGTTCTTTTTGGGGTGGCCAGGAAATTACTGCTATTTCAAAATGAAATCGCCCCAATTGAATCTAAACTATTTCATTGCCACAAAAAAATTTAAGCAAACGAAAAAAAACGTACGTCAGCGCTACACAAAATTAATGTGCACACACACAGAAAGGTGAACGGACAGTGGGACACAGCTATATATTATGCCTGGCAAATATTCCGTTATACATGCGTATTTATCTATCGCAAACTAAATGTCAAATAAAATTGCAATTACGCTCTTAAATAAAACATCAGTTGGGAGAATTCACACACACACACACACACACGCGCATTAAATACACTCTCATAACATTTGTTTATTGCAAAATTGCAATTTTCTCATCATTCCACAAATACATACACACATTAATATATATATATACTATATATATATATCACATAAGTATCCATTACGGTTGGGCATGAAGTTTTGGAAAATCGATTTTGTACAAGGACGTTTTTGTGGGCTTTTCTTTTTTTTTTTTTGTGTTGTAGCGTGTTTCTAGACTTAATCGCTGCACTTGCAAGCATAGGGACAGCAACAACAACAAAATAATAAAAGGTAAGCAGTTGAGTGAAGAGTTCTTGTTGTCTCTACCTTTTACACGTTTAGTGGTATTACACAATATTTTCCGCGTGTAGCTGTCGTAGCTGTTGCGGTGCGGGGGGTGCTTCACTGAAAACTACCCCGTTTCAAAACTTATTTTTTTGCACTAAAAACGCTGCTTCTTTGGCGCAACAACAATAACTAATCACACACACGTTTTTAAAATACTTTGTTTAACACTCGTTAAGCTGTAAAACAGCTTAAGAGTTTGGGTTTCTTTTTTCTTTCTTCTTATATGTGTATATCGTATCCTGTGTGCTTCTTCTTCGGCTTTATCGATGCACAGTTATTGTGTAAGCAGCAGCACCAGCGCAACGCAGGCGGCGGCGGCGGGCAGAGCGTAGCTGTAGAGCTGTACTAGTACTGGCACACTGGCTGTACCACCCGACAGAGAGACGAGAGCTCAGAGTAGCTACTACAGTTAGACCGACCTTCCCAGTTCGGTAACAACGCTCGACTGAAAATTTTCAGCGTGCCGCGAGTGGTTAAGCTTTCGTTTAACGAAAAGCAAAAATTCTATCGTGCTATCCCACTGCGGCGTCGAATTCGAACAACAAGTTCGAGCTTTCGTCTGCCAGATGTTTCGCTCCTATCTACCACTACCGTGCGCTCGGGCACAAGTGTGTATGCGCACAGTGCAGTGATGGCATTAGAGAAGCTTTTCGAACAACTTACACGAATGTATGGCAGTGTGACAAGTGAGCGCGCACAGTGGTGCGAGCATTTCGAAACTGGAGCAGCCCTACATAACTGTAACTCAAATTGAGAGAGCGACAGCTGCTCTGCGCAGGAATGTGTGTCAGTCAGGCGATTTTCGAGCTAGTTCGAATTTGCAGGAATTGTATAAGTAGCAGCAGCAGCTAGCAGCTAGAAACGAAAGCAAAGCGTTTGATAAAAGGTCACAAATATTTTTTTGAATTTCGGCACTTATTTCTAACATTTGACATGTCCTTTAATCGCTTTGTCGAGCATATTATCCAATGACGTCACATTTCGATCCAAATGCTGTCAATTATTCATAAGTATGTCATGCAGCTCCCCAAGGGAAATGTATACACTGCGTTAAGCTGAATATAAATGCCATACTTTTTTACTTTTTTTACTTTTTTTTTTACCAGGCGGGGGTTGAGAGAGGACATCCTTTGGTTGGCAGCTATCTTAAGTGGTGCAGTTCTATTTCGGGTGCTTTAGCTCGATTACGAATACGAGTAAGTCGTAATTACGCTAAATGTCAGCAGCACGCTCAAACACACATAGAAACACACACACACACAGTAACTCAAAACCCAAGAAGAAAATCAATAAAGATATTGGAGAAGAGAAATACTTGCTAGCAGGGTTTTTGCGAAGGGGGCAGGCGTAAGGCCTGAATTAGATACAGTAAAAGCTGCTTAGCTGAAATTAAAGCTAAAAAAAAGGTTCACTTACAGATTTGGAATCTGTGACAAGTGAAAGGCATCTAGATAAGTAAATGAGATAAGTAAAAAAGCCGGCAAAGCATATAAAATACTATAGATGGGCAGTAGTCGCTCTCAATTTTAAATCTATGTTGATTTTTATTTAAAAAAACTTAATATTATAGAAAGTACTACAGCTTTATATTGTGGGACATGAGAATTATTTCACCGGACATATATAGAAAGCTAATACCTACAACATAAACAAAGTTCAACTGGGTGCAAATTCCAAGCCAAAATTTGTAGTCTTGTCTCTTTCTTATAATTACTTTTTCTGCTTGACCAGTGTTCACTGTAGCCCACTTAAGGCCAGGTCAAATAAACAAACAAAAGTCAGTGCTTTAAGTGGCTAACGGTGCCGGCGCTTCGGGCCAAAAAGGCCCTTTTCTTGTCCTCCATTCTAATATACAACTTATGTAACGACACGAAACACAGCACTTCGTACAATGTATGTGTGTGTGTGTGTTCGTTTGGGCATAAACTTTTGGTACGATGTTGCAGCAGTGACCCCAAAACAAGCGCCAGCAACAAAGGACGCCGATTACATTTCGACTCTCCCTCCACACTGCCCCCCCGTTAAGTAACTGATGCAAAGTTTCTTATGTAAATAGTCGATAGTTGGCACCGATGGCCGATGAATTCAGCTGACAAATGGTCAACTGACAAGGTGCCATTACATTCGCCAGTTTGACGTAGACAGTTCTATAGATAATATATACTATATAACGCATATCTATGTGTCTATAGTTTAATGGGTCGCCCTGTCATTCATCATGTTCGAATTGCTTTTGACTTATTGTTATTGTAATTTAATTACACATTTGTTGATAGGTGCACCAGGCTTTTATATATATACAGCAATATATATATATAGAAAATAGATGACTCTGGCTGACTTGACGACAGCCACGCCTCCCGCACGTGTTTGGGGCCCACGTGCCGCTCAGAGTTTGAGATACGAGTGCGATGGCACTTAAAACAAGGAGATGAACTAGTTACGGAAACAGCGACTATAATATACCCTCTTTTACACACATTAACACTAAATATATATATTAATTTAATTCAAAATGTTGCATTAATCAGATCAATGTGAACTGTTTTCGCTCTTGATCTATACCAAATTTGGTAAGTTCAGTTTTTTACTTTATCAACGCGACTATTGGTAATTATAAATGACTTATAAGACCCCTTTAACATAATGAATGCTTACAGGGTATTTAAAGCCAGCAGCATTATCTTGCCGAAATAAATATTTAGAAAATCAATAAGCATCGAGCTATGTGGCCAATTATGGCTTTTAAGCTAAATAAATATGTGTGCAGCACAATAGGCAACATTGTTGCAGCAATCACCTCTTGCTGATCAAAACAATTTGCGTTCTTCGCCATATGCTAAAAAAAAGTGACTAAAACTTGGAGTAGCATTTCAAGTTAGCTTTCGCACATTACGTATACGCCGCATTGTTGTGTGAAAAGCGTGAAACTCGCGTTGACAGTGCGCAGTGAAAACTGAACGAGTTTTGTTAATTACCACAGAAATTGGAACAATTCTATTAGGATCCATGCCAAAGTTTGGCTCCTTTTAACCCTTATGATAATTAAAGTTTCTATTTGTGTTTATTATCAGTTTTATCGAAAAAAACTTTATATTTAGAATCAATCAAACATTTAAGGTTTTTAGCTATCGTGTCAACAAATTTTTAGGAATGCTACTGAAGCAATAGAAAATGCTTTCAACTCTCGATAATACTCAAGTTTTATTTTATTATTGAGAAATTTACAAATCCCGCATTAAAAGAAATCGAAAAACATTTACGAACACGCAGTTTGTGGTCAAAATCGATCTAAACCAGAGTAATCGAAAATTTGTACAATAAAACTCACTCGATTTTGAAAATAATTTTTGATAAATAAAATGAGAATAAATAAATAAGAAGAAAACGTTAACATATAACAAAGTAACGAGAATTGAATTGAAAAAATCATATATAATCCATAATTTAATAGAAAATAATCTGCTGTTATTTCACACAGCATCAGAATTAAGTATACAAATATTAACATAGATTATTGGAGCTTATGAGAGTGTAGGAATTGTAGAAGCGACGGCCCACATATATAGGATATATATATTTTTTAATTGTGTTCATGACCATGGCAAATGACAGCGACACAAATCACAGACAGCAGTGCAGCATAATCAACATAAATGTTTGATCTATCTACATATATATAAATATATAAACATATATACATATATATGTGTGGTATATATACCGACAATAAAGCGAACTATGGCGCTCGGACTTGGTATTTTGTACTTGAGCTCTGATTAAAATGTGTTGTGCCCCTGCAGCTCGACGGGACTATGATGCCACTGGATGTGGCATGCTCGTTTGCTGATCTCTGGCAACGTCTAGTCGCTCCTCGTAGGCGTTATGACAATAGATTTACGAGTATAACGTTCGCTTAATTTGCGCTATTCATTGTGTAGAAGACCTCCAGCTGGAAGAAAGAATATAAACTAAACCTTAAGACAGTCGCTGGCAGCTCGCTTGAATGAAATGCCCCCGGAAAAAACCAATTGCTGGACTCAGCTTAATATCCATCGAGCCAATGGAAAACGTGTGCCACGGCCTGACCAACCGTCAGTCAGACGTCGTTTGTCCGGCTTTAGTCAGCATATATCGCAGATGTGTTTTCTTGGTGGGCGGCTGGCAGGTTTACGTATCTCTGCCTTTGAGTAGCGCAATAAATTTTAATCAAAATTAAAATATGTGTATACACAATAAACTCAACAAAGTGCCAAGTAGTTTAACACACACACAGACACACACACACACATACACCTTTGCCACATTGGCTCAGCGCGTGTGCTCTTCTTCTTCTATGTGCCCCTTTTGTGATTCGGTGGGAAAATTACTTTGGGGCAGCTACTAATTCTAATTCTAATTTCTAATAAAAATATTATTTGAAATACATGTTGATGTAGAAATTTCAATCAGCATTTCTTCCTGTATATATATATAATCTGTTGATATTAAATGGATATTGGTATTAAATTATAGGTGAGAAAAACTTAGGGAAAAATTTAGGAAGAGTACACGCAAAACATAAATTCGTCTACTTCTCGATATAATGTACGTACTGATGATAAACTCTTTATATTCATTCTTCATCTAATTTTTAATAGTTATACCAAAAATATTTCATGCATTCTTCAAATTAAAATGTAATAGAAAACGGGTCTTCTTTGCCTGGCGCAAATTTGTTCTCTTTTGAAATGCAATTTAGATTTAATAATCACATAGAATGCTTCACTCGTTTAATAAAGACATGTTTTGCTGTGGGATACCCTTTGCTTTATCAAGCTCTTATGATACTGTTGATAAGTCGTTCCCGCTTATCTAAAAGCACATTTCATTAAGTTTATAGGTAGCTCTGCAGAAAATGATAACCAGTTTTTTCCAGAGCATTTTTGAGCTCAATTAGCAGAGATAACAACTCAGATAGACGATTTTAACAAGCAAAAAAAATAACTACAGAAAAATGAATAATATGTATGTGTCTCTTAAAGTATTTCAAAAGATTTTAGCGGCATTCAAAAGTTTTCTCCATTAAGTAGTCACACACAGACATAGAAAATTTCGTATTTTACAGGGATTCTGCGTTTAATTTACCTCAATTAATATTCATGTGTGGGTTAACCCATTTAAAGACTTAAAAACTGACAGTCAAAGCCAAAGTCGACGCATTCAGACACATTCAAACGCGCGCACACACACACACACACTTGTGAATTATAAATGGTGGGAAAATGTAATTAAAAACGCATTAAAACGCTTAAATTAAGAGACAACCTTGCGCATATCCCGTTCAACGTTGCCTGGAAACCGATTCACGTTTCCCAGTTAAGAGATTTATAGATACAGCTTATCTATTTATGACGCAACTGGTTTGAACCAAATACGCAAACCAGTTACTCTCAAGTAGGCCTGATATGCTTGACAAGTATAGACAACGTTTAATCAGAGATAACTTTCGACTATTTATTATTAACAAATTTTGAAAAGTAACCAAACTATAGTTATTGTTAAGCCTTATTGTTTAAGGTTTAAGTGAAATAGAAATGTGGTCATAACTGGATAAAGATTTTGAGTTAGGCTAGTGGACACAGGTAATTATCTTATCTGCAAACAGGTAAATATATACATATGTTTGATTGGCTTTTTTTTTATTTTACAGCATTTTTTTCTAGTGTTTTGCTACAAACACACGTTTTTACCTTAGCATAAAATTTATTAAGTACATTAATTGAGTTAAATGATTTGGAAGATTTTTGATTAATTTCCGCTGAAGTTTCTGGATTTGGTTAAGAGGAAATGCGAGTGAAAAGCATCGACGTCAGCAGCCGCTCGCATTGAATTGTATTTAAATTATAACAAATTGCGGCCAGGCACATGTTTTGTGCACGTATTTGCAGCTCAATGTATTTGTATCTGTATCTGTATCTGTATCTGTGGCTGTGTGCAAGTGTCACAAATTGTTGTGTGTATTTATGTGTGGAGATGGCATTAAATTAAATAAACATTTAATACGGCAATTTAAGTAGCAGTTGCAAAGATACCAAGTGCGAGAGCTGTGGCAAGCAACTTATGCACAATTGAGCTACATTCACAACTTGTCTGCCAATTGTCCGCATTATTCATGCGAGATATACATATATACATACGTATATATAAAGGCTTTGTTAAGTTTTTACAGTAAACACTTTTCGACAAGGCCAGAAGATGTGTTCTGGCCATTAATAATTTATTAATTAAATTATTTGTACAATTTTTGCTATTTCATTTTCCTATAGATTTTTCCAATCGTATCAATATAAAATTCGATTTACGTTTTTATACAATTTGCTGCTCGCCAACTCGTACATCTCGGCCAGGCCAATTCAATGGCCAACATCTGCAGTTGTTCATTCTCTTTTCATACTTTTGATTGTTCGCTTCTGGCCAATAATAATAAATCATAGACGGGTCGATAGTTTTTTTTTTGGCAGTTATGTCATGTGATTTCCGCCACCGCCCTCAATCTCTCTGAATCTCAGTTCGACTCGAATCGCTGATTGACTCCCACAAGATGTTTATTGTGCATTTGAGAGTAAATCTCAAATTACGGTAATTGTTCTCGTCTGATGCCATCAACAATGCGTGTCGGTCATGTGTGATGTATGTTGTGTGTTGTGTGTGTTCATCACGTTCAGCTGTGGACTGCATTAAACAGCGGCTAGCTCGTTTAAACCGGTAAAAGAGCAACACAAACAAAAACTCTTGCAAAAACAAATCAGAACATTTTCGAGCTAAACATTTGCATATTTAATTCACATCAAATTTCTGTATGCTATTTTACTCTCAATCTTAGCAACGTTGATTTTTTAACAAATTAAGTTATTCAAAAGAATTTACTAAAGTTAGTTCTAAGATCCGAGCAAGAGACTTTTGGCCAATCAGTTTTAAAACACATGATACAAATACAAACATTCACTACCCACAGTCGAATATAATTTCGGCTTTGAACTGCAGTCTTGAAAACAAACAAGAGTTTGTCAAGACTGTCTCCGTCTGTCTGTCCAGTGACAGGGTCGAAGAGCGACCTCTGCTGGGTTTCGCTTGGCGTCAGTCGCCCACCGGTTTAAGTTGCACGTCATAAGTAAGTGTCAAAGATTCGTTCCGATACGGCAACTGGTCAACTGTGTGGCACCAGCACAGTGTGTCCAAAAATAAATCGGAACAACGTCAAACAGAAGCTTATCTACAAGTGTCGAAAGGGGCTGATAAGAGCGCTGTGACTAAGATAAATAAAACTGCAGTTGTACCGAAAAGAAAATACACATTTCATTATGCAATCGAAATGAACATTTTTGTCTGTGGCAAATATCACGGGCAACTGTTGAACAGGTGCGAGTCCTTGTTGTGTTTAGAATGACAATAGAGTGCAAACTATTGGCCACAAATTAGCAACAAACAGCCAACAGCTAATAGATAATTTACAGGTTTATGTGAAGTACATAAAATATAGTCTGTCAGCAGCTCGGCTGTCTTTATAACATTTACATTCATTATATCAGATTTTTATTGGCATTTATAATTGAATTAATAGAGCCGTTATTAATTTGCTTGATTGTCGCACAGACTGAAATAATGCACAGCTCAACTGTGCATCTAACTCGATTTCTGGTATTTTCCAGTTACAATTATTTTCCTATTATCGCATTTTACAGACAACAACAGCAACAAGAGCGATAGAAACGGCAGCAAAAATAACATATCAGTACTTTTATAATACTAGACCAGCCCCCAAATTTCAGCTTATAAATGCAGAAATTTTTATTTTTAGCAACTAGGTTTGTCACTCAAAAATAATCATTATTATTTTGCGGATTGATATAGGATATATCTATAAACCACAAACCTAATTATGGCTTTTTAATAATAATATTCCTACTTTAGAAAATACTATTTTGGAAAAAGCCCTATGATTAATTTTACGTATTTATTTAGGTATAAAGTTTTTAATATAAATACCATTTTTTAATCATATGAAGTCTATAATAAAGAGTTGTTGAAAATTTTATTTACTTGGGCTACTGTTTAGTTATATCATAAGAAACAGTTATTTTAACATTTGGAATGTCGGTTAAGTGAGTAGCCATTACCCGTTGCTCGTTTAGAAATTTGCATAACTATATATTGTGTAATAAATATGATGATTCACATGACAGACGTAATTACTTAATATTTATATATGTATTTGTTAATGGTTCATATAGCACTCGAGTTCTGAACAAAAATTCTTTTCTATTATTTCATATATGTATATCGTCAGGGTGGGTTTTTAATTTTATGCAAATTCGTATTTATGTGAGCGAGAGATATGTTATTCTCCTTATTCCTTCGACTCTCGAAACTTCATTATCACCTTGACTAAACTGTATTCAAGTACTGTGCCCATTGGGGCAACAACAAAGTATATCCCCAACATGAAAATTATCAGATTATATTTGGCTTGATTTTGTGGTTCTGCTTTGCTAAATTGACTCAAATTGAAAGCGCATGACTCAGCATACGAAATAGTACAAGGGGACAGATGGAGGGAGGAGGAGGAGGATTTGTGCGGTGCCATGCACACAATGTTTCTCCTCCTCGCAATGCGAATATTGTGCGTGAAAATCATAAATTACAGTAGACACTCGCAAATTGGAACAAATTGTTGCCATCACTTAAATATCTGTGACGCTTTTATTTTGTTTACTTAAGGCGCTTGAAAGTATGCACTGCTTTATAGATAGAACTTTATTAGCTTTTCCGGGCAGGTTCAGATTTGATGACACTCGTTCGGGAAATTAATCAGAGGCGATTCTGATTCTGATTTATAAATATGTAAAAGTGCACAAGCAAAAATAAAATACATAATCTAAGAAATACCAATTGTATTCCTACTCATTACATTAAATCATTCTAAATAATTCGCATTTCTTGAAGTTCCAAATGCCGAGGGACCACTATGTAAGACCTAAGAATCCAATGCAAAAGCTTATAAAATGTGTTCTCACGCCACAATTCGATAAGAAATATAATTACATTTTAATAAAACCATTGAACAAAGAGTAAAAGTGAATGTTATAGGTTATAATTAATAACGAAAAGTTAAATGAAGCATACAAAGGACAAGGTAAAGAGCAACAATCTAACGTCTGTCTTTCTAATTAAGATGCAGGACAACCAATAATTATCAAAGAGAAGAGAGAAGAAAAAAGCAAAGGAAAAACTGTGGCAAAAGTTAAAAAAACTCATAAGGCAAGTACGAGCAAAATACATTTGCTTATAATTAACAGCGGACGACGCGTCCCAATGACACCAATTTCAATAAAAAAATAAATAAAATAAAAACGAGGAAAAGAATAGAATAGAGAATGTGAACAAGGGTTGTTTCGATTGGGTGTCTCTTTTCTCCGCTGGCATGGGATTCCAATGGTAAAATGTGAATCCAAGAAATCGTTTGGGTGGAGAGGCGTGGCAATATTTCGTTTGCATGCCAACTAAGCCGAGAGCCCTCAGCGCTGGATATGTACCGGTTATGTAAGCCATAAAGCGGAAAATTTCCAGTCCATAAAATAAAAAGCTTTTAATTCCAGGCGAAATTATGCACGAAATGTCAAATATACGCGCAAGAGAGAAAGAGCATGCGCACGCAGTGCGGTGGAGGGGTGGCGAAGATGCCTGAACGACTGGAACCAGCTGAGCTTTGCGCATGAACTGAGAACAAAACCAACAACAGCAATAAGAACAGCAGCAGCAGCAACATCAAACACGCTGCTAAGCATATGCGCGAGGTAAACGTAAGCGAAAGTGGCGAACAGGCGAATGAGGCAAACGCGCTGCAACTAAAGCAATTCGAGCTAAGCCGATCACACACGAGGTCTAATCCGACAGCTAACGAGCACACCTGAGCAGCCAGAGCGAGACCGCGAGGAAAGCAAAGAGAGCGCAGGCAAACGAGAGAGAGAGAGCGCACAGGTCAGTTGTTCTCGCACCTGAGAACTAAATAACGAAAGCCATTTCAAACAAAAGAAAGAAAAAATAAAAAACTTCGTTTTATTGATCATGTTTGCGGTAGGCGCTGGTAGGGCTGCCAACGTTGCAGCCACTAAGGCAGCAGCAACAACAAAATTGAGAAGGTAAATTGTAGCAGCTAAGCCAATAGGATTAGACAGGTTTTAAGAACATAGCGGACTGAGTGCACGGAACAGGGGCAACACCCGAGTCCCCACCCAGTTACAGTTAACTGACGCAGCAACAACAACAACAATCATAAACAAATGAATAAGCTTGGCGTCGCCTAAGGGCGTCGGCTTGCAGCGTACACTAAAAACAAAACCAATAACATACACACACATACACACCGACACATGCACACAAGAGTTTCGATTTTTCCACTAAAAAAACGCCCGCTCAGCACTCTTGTTGTGAGAGCGAAAAACACACCTAATAATTTTAATACAATTTTTTATCACATTTCATTTGGGTTTTTGCACATATTTATGCATATACTGTTCATAACACATGTTAACAATTGTTTGCACTTTTTTTTACTTATTTAACTTAGTTTTTTTATAAAATTTAACTTAATTATTGCGCTCAGCTCACCTCGTAATCCGACCTTAACGCCATGTTTTATCGATATGAGGATTCTATATCGATTGGTGGATTTTTCGTTGCTTAAGTGCAGTGTTGTGAAATTTTGGAGCACTGCTGTTAACATACTGTAATGGGAGTCAACACAACTATGTAATATGTTGAAACTGCTAAATTAGTTTTAAAATGCATAAGCATGTAATGTTTTTTAAATTATATTTTTATTTATATTTATACCTTTTGTGTGTAAGTTTGTAAAAATATTTCAATTTGTATATAGGAAATGTGAATATCAAATGTATTGCATAATCTTAGGCTGACAGCTTAAAAGGGTGATTCACGCTGTAAGCTCGCTGTTAACTAACATCAAATTTAAAAGTAAATTCAACGAAAAACCGTTATAAAACGAATAATTCAAACTTAAATTGAAACCTTGCTTTGTTTATCTGCCTTTCAGTAATTGTGGCACAGCTCCAGCGAATACTCATAGCCCAAAAAGGTAGCCGCATTAAAAGGTACCGCGCGCGCCAACAGCATCCAACTGCCGCGAAAAATGCTGCGCCAACCATATGCCCTGTAATTTACCAGGACACAGTGTATTATGCCGCGAAACTTGTGGTTCTCATCCGCCTGCATAATGGTCTTGACCACATCGAACGGTATCACACAGACCCAGGACAAGACGCCCGCCCAAGCGCCCGCAAATGTCGTTATCAACAGATTTAAGTTTGTCGAATTCGATTGGAGGCGTCGTCTCCGCACAAAGTCCGTGTTTTCCATGTAGTTGGCTGCCTGGCGATAGACCAGCATATAGATGCCATAGGGCAGCACGTCGCTGTCGATCAAAAACATAATGTAAATTAGGCATATAAAGCGCGCTCTCTAAGTAATTGTTACTAACCGACACATCATGGGCAACAATCCACGATATAAGCCCGAGATGCCGTTTTTCTTGAGTATGCGCTTGAAGGTGCCAAAGGCGGTACGGCGCTGCCCATAGATATAGTCGTTATAATCTGTAAGAAAGCAATGTGATTAAAAAATTTAAATTAGAATTCTACTAACAATTTTTTCATTTTAATTGTGCTTTTTTAAAGAACAACCACAAAATATTATTTATATCGAAATACTATATTTTACAAAAATTAAATTTTTTGTTTTTTACAGAACATAGAAATTGAGATTGTTATCACGCTTTTAACATATTAACAAAAAAAAGAATTTGTATGATATTTTTATTTTTATTATTGATTTTTCTGTGAAAACACATTTGAAGCAAAGACAATGTAAATAGTATTTATATTATATTATAAATATATTAATTTTTGTGTGAAAACACAGTTGAAGCAAATACAATATAAATAGTACTTATATTATATTTGATCTTTCATACAAACGCAAGAGTTTCTTGGCCCTCGGCACTCCGAAAATAACTGTGTTTTCTTATGTCAGTTGTAAATCCAAATTATCTTAATGTTAGTTCACAATACCCCTAAATGTTTAGCGCTGGTTTTTAAACCCTAAAACAGGTATAAAGGTTTTACATCTCCAATATATATTCATGATCAGGATCACTAGCCGAGTTGATTAAGCCATGTCTGTCTGATTTTGGACTCATTCGGTTCGTATATACCATACGCAGATCAAGTTAATTCAAATGATCGCTAACTCTTTCCGTTTTTTTACTATCGATATTTGTCGCTTTTTTGACTCGGTTTTTTAGGCATAACTTAAAAACGAACCATGAACAAAAAAAAAACATCCTCATCAAAATCGGTTGAGTTTTGGCAAAGTTACGACTAGGGAAACTTTAAACCTATCATCATATAGGAACACTAGGGTTTATATTCGAAAATTTTTACATGGATTTGGACCAAAAATTTTATTTTTAAACTGAAATGTAGAATTCATCTCGACACCGAACCATGAACAAAAAGACCATCCTTATGAAAAGTTGAGAAAGTTAAGACCTATCCCTATATGGAAAGTTTAGACACCGGACCAGACACCAGACAAACATTGCACAAACCCAATATTCTTTACTTCGAAAAATAAATTTGATTTAAGCTTAATTTATGCAAATAAACTCCTTACGCTTAGAAATATGTAAAAAGCTCTGTGTACCATAGTTCAAATATCCCCTCTAAAGGAGTCAAATACTACAGTGTTGCAAATTGGTTTGTTTAATTTTATAGCAATCTTGCATTTAGTTTACGAGCAAAACAAGTATCTATCTGGCGGCCAAGCTGCGGCACAAGCAATTTATGTGTTCAAGTGGATTGTTAAAAGATTGTCCACTTACAGCAATGGGTCTGCAGCCGCACCTTGATCAGCTCCATGGGACACGCGATGAAGGACTGAACGAAGCCCGCCACGGAGCCAGCCAGAAACATGTTGTGATACTCGAGCTGTTCCCGCTGATAGTCGCTGTGGCAGACGCGTCGCAGCTGGCGCAGATGGTTGCCATAGATGCCAAAGAGGATGGAGTTGATGGCGCCCGTCGACATCAGCGGGAAGAGCATGCCCCTGTAGTAACCGTTGATCTTTAAGGCGATGTTAAACGGCTGCCAACTGGCGGGTGGAGGCGTCCCAACTTACCCCATTGTTGCGGCTGTAGATCTGATGGACGGCCGTCAGGACGGACGTGTTGGAGGCCTGTTGCCAGGTCTTGATGGTGTCGAGTGGATGCGCCACGAGCACGCCGCAAGCACCTGTTCAACAGCATAGCAAAGAATTATGGTTAAACAACAATGTTAATTTAGAGCTTGTCGAAATTCAATTGTGTTGCCAAGAAATTGGGCCAAAAATACGGCACGGATCAGGGGCGCCTGCACATGAACTTGGCCATGACGTAGCTGCTGCTGCGCCTCCTCATCTTCTCGCCTCCCCCTTTCCCCTCCCCCCGTTCTCTTGCCACTAGTCTGTCAACAACAAGTGGCTCGGATTGCGTCATTGTACACCCCAAATGGGAGAAACTCCCAAACTTACCGCCCACACAGCCAGCCACAAAATCACAATAGTTCTCCCACTTCATTGCCGTTAGGTTTGTTTCATAATAAATGCACGTTTGCGTTTAATATTTAATTCTCCAAATATTGCCACTATTGATTTTCTGTTGCTGCGTATTTCGACTGCATTTGGCTGCGTCAACAATGAGACTGCACTGCAATTGGAGCGGCACTGGCAAAAGCTCAGCGTCGAGGTGAGCTTTTGCTGCTGTCGCAAGCTGGCTGCTACAACTCAAAAGAGGGCGCATTGTTTGATCTCTTCACGTTGCGTTTTGAAACTGCTTGTTGGACTGCAAATCTAAAATCTGTCAATTCGCTGCCCATTTGGCCATTAAAATGTGTGGATCATTTGGCCTCCCTGTCACTCATGCGTTTTTATGTTACTTAAAGTGCAACGTGCTTGCTTTGTATTCACAACTACTGATTGCTGGATCGATTGGAGCCGATCATTCAATAATCTCTTTGTTTTATTATCGCTCACACCTTCGTTGCATTTTCCTGCTTGCCGAACTGCTTACTAGCACGTCTATCAACTGCAATTGGCGACAAAATTTAAACTGCTTTGCCATACTGTTGCAGTACTGCCTTTACTTACCCTGCTCTGATTGCAACAATAAAACACAACTTTCAAAAGCATATTTACATATTAAATCTTGTTATTTTTTTATTGTTGTTGTTGATTGATCGCTTTGTCTACCTTTTGCTCATGCGTTTACTTCATATGAGTTATTGTTGCGTAAAGAGCAACTGCTTGCTGTACTGCTTAGCCTGCTTGCTGAAAGCAACCGACTATCTTTTCATATACATATATATATATATTTTTTTATATATTCATTTTCATTTATTTTTTATACTTTCTTTTTATTTTTTATTTTTTGTATTTGTTTTTTTTTTTAGTGTAATTGTAATGTATTTATTTTTTATACTCAGCATAAGATTTTGTTTAGTTGTATTTCTAAAACAAAGCGCTCGTGTGCCAAAGAAAACAAAAATTCGAAAACCTAGCACAACGAACGAAGACTCAAAAGTTATGTGTTCTGATCTTGTCACACGATATTATCATACGATAGGTTCATTATTCTCTTTGTAATTTTTTTTACAAGTCTAGAACATAAGAAAATATTTCACATTGTATAATGCATATAATGTTTAATATTGTTAAAGCGCCTTATATTTTGTTTTAAGTTCTTTTTTTTAATTTTTCTGTATGTTGTTATTAATGCGACTTTATTTCTTTTTTTTTTGTTGAATTTTTTTTTATTTTTTTTAGTACAGTTTTGTCTCTAAAAGTACTTAACGAGTTTTGCTTATACTTTTAGCTGGCTTTTAAGCAGCTATTTTTCAACATGCTTTTTTTTTGTTTTTGTTTTATTTTTTTTTTTTTACATATAAATACATAAAACTATAGTTAAAGTTACAATATAAATTGAAAAGCAGGCTAAACATTAACTCAAAGTGCAACAAAGAAAAAAATCACAAACGCAAACGAAAAAAAAAAAAAAATAAAAAACAGGACCACATCACTTATATATGTATATATATATATATATATTTATATATTTTCATTTATCAGGCATTTTTAACATTTTCGCTTTTTTTTTGTTTTTTACAGTTTCTATATATTTATTTTCCACTGATTGGCATTCCAATGTGAATTTTTCAACATTATCTATATTGGGGTGTCGCAAATTGGGATTGGTGATTTTTCTCGTGTTTTTCTTTGCCACTTTCGCTGGGGTTTCGGGAGCGGAAATATAGCAAAATAACGGCTAGAGTAATTCTTGTTGTTGTTCTTTTCTTTTTGTTTTGTTTTGTATTTTGGGTTCGTTAGGAGGAAGGCATGACTACGAATATTTTTCTTTGTTTTTTCGTCATATTTATTGCTTCAAAAGTAGAGCCCTATACGTTAATCAAATACTCTGCCACTGAACCAACAGCCGGTCAGAATCTGTGCTATATAATGGCAGTTTAGGATTTAGTATTAACACGCCAATTGGTATGAGGTTGTCTATTGCTTTTTAAGTGTTATTTTCATTTGTTGATCGTATTGTTGTACATTATTTTTACTTGTTTGTTGTTATTTTTTTTTTCATTTAATTATTTAAGTTACACTCTAATATAAAGATGCAAAACTTTCATACACACTTTGCTTAGTATTTAGGCCATAGATTCTGTGTTTTTTTTTTATCGTTTCACTAGATGACGTTTTAATTTTTTTTGTAGTTGGCGTGATGATTAACAGTTTTAATTTTACTTTATTTGTTTTCGTATGTTTTTCGCATAATTCTGACGTTTACAAATATATTTAATAATAACTCATGTTTTTTAACGCTCCTTTTCTCTTTTACCTCGTTTATACGTATGCATATAATATAACTTACGTTTCACACACACAATTGTATATATATATTTGTATGTATGAATCGTATCGTATATTTAATTTATTTTCATTTATACTTTTTGTTATATTAACTTTTGGATAATGCATACTTAGATTCTTTAGCAATGGGCGTGAGTTGAATGAACAAATATATATTTTTCCGTTTTTCATTTCATTATTTTATATAATATTTCATTGATAATGATATTTGTTAGTATGAGTGCTCCTAATTGTGTATGTGTGTGTGAAGGTGTGTTTGCATTGATATATGAGTTTCTGTTATGGAAAAGCAGCACAAAATATTTGATATATGATTTCTTGCTTTTTTATTCTTACATTATTTACAATGAAAAGTTAACTTAGGCGAATTTTTCAGAAGTTGTGCGCATTCTGTTGAAGAGTTGAAAGAAAACTTTTTAGCCGAAGGAAGTTTTACAAAGAAAGAGAAAGCATATATGTCAATGTATATATATTATCGCTGATATCTGAGAAAGATGAATAATGTTATCAAGTAGATGACAGAGATTGTGATTGTGTCTGAGTGCGAGCGTGTGGTGCCTACCTTAACATAACGTTCCATTAGTTATAATAGAGACTAACGACTTTACTCTAATGTTTCACTTCGGGTTTTTAAGCTTACAACTTTTTATACAATGCAGAATTGTTTCTTGTTCATTTCCCGAATTTAATTTTTCATATAAATTTCTACGCATGCGCAATGTTATTTTTTGTATACTTTTATCTTTAATTTAAAAAGACACTATTTTATGTCACACATACATTTACATACACATATACATTATATATTTATTATACTTTCTTTAGTATATAGATCAGCATTTTGGTTGTTTTGTGTTTTATATAAATGTATATGTGAAAGTTTATCAGTTAAGCCGCTTTATTATTACTTTTCTGTGATGAATGCCGCTAATTTACTTTATGTTATATATATATATATATATATATATAGTTGCTTATAGTTCTGCGCGTTCTTTAGGCCAGTTATCGAATAGTTTTTGGAACAGTTTTGTTTTAATTTTCTTTTAAAGTTTTCTGACGGCATGTGCAACACTTAAAGATAGTAACAAATTATGCATAGTCGCTCAATAAGTCTACATATATTGTATAACTAAATAGACACACAGATATATGTATATTTGACTGTCTATATAGTTACACAATCGAAGTTATCAGTGGGTTTTGCCTATACATAAGTAGCTGAAAAGTTGGACACACACCAGAGACTGCTTTTATTTTCGAATTAATCCGAAACGAATTATATATATATATATATATATATATATATATATATATATATGTAGATAGTAATTTGTTTATACACATTTATAATGCTTGTGCATGGGAGCGCGGGCGGTCAATAGAAAACGTTAACTAGAGTGTATAGTGTGGGTGTGTGTATGGGTGTTGGGTGTGTGTTTTGTTTGTTTGGGGCAGCTGTTCTAGGCTAGCATAGGCTAGCAACACGTCTAGTTTTTTTTTTTAATATTTTTATTTCTATTTTTTTAAGAATATTCCAATGCGTGTTTTTAACAATCATCGAACAATGGGCTCGCTCTCATTTTTCTCTTTTTCTTTGTTTTCCCTTACTAACGCTTTTATGCTTTATTCAATTTGTTTTTCTTTTTTTTTCTTTTTTTGTAACTTAAACCTAATTAATAATATTTTTTCTTTCTCTTTTAATATATATATATATTTATATGTATTTATAATATGTGTGTGTTGTGTGTGTGTAAGTTTGCTGTTTTTTGTTGTATTATGTTATATAGAATTTTGATGCAACCGCATACAAGCATTTTAGTTAGCCCCGCTTTCAATTCTCATAACTCACAACGCTTCCTTTATCAGCTCCTGCTTCTTGTTTTTGCTCCTGCTCCAGCAGCTTCTTAGTTTTGGTGTCTTGTTAAACGAGTATACAATTTAGTTTTCATAATTATTAAGTTTTAGCAAAAACTGCTTTTTGTTTTTCTTTATAACTATTTATCGCCAGCTCAACAAATTTCATTCTTAGTTCATTTCTTTGATTTTATTATTATTATTATTATATATATAAAGATGTGTGTGTGTGTTTGTTATATTGTGTGGCTTGGGTATGTGCTTGAGCCGGCTGACGTTTTATGTGTTGTTGTTCGTGTTGTTCTTAAACTTGCATTTAACTGTTCTTGTTGTTGCTGATGTTGTTTATTGTTTTGTTTCAAGCGCGCATTGCGTTGCATCCTCTTTAGTTGTCTGGCTTATCAGATTTTATTTTTGCATTTGCTGTCGCAGGATTATTGTCACCACCAATGACGCCACTGGAAAGGCTGCTGCTGCTGCTATTCGACTGTTGCTGATGAGAGTTCATTGCGCCGCCAGCTAAATTTGGCGGCTGCAGTGACGCTGACGCCGCCGCAGCAGCCGATGCGCTGTTCGCTGTTGCAGCGCTGCCGCCTGCGGCGCGCCCGCTGGAACGATTTGATTCGAGTTCGTGCAGCTTCTTCCACAGCTCCTCGCGATCGCGTTCACGTTTCTTTTCCCTGTAAATCGATAAATAGTTAATCAGCAATTGCATTCAATTGTTATATTTAATTAAATCTACTTTTGCCTTTCCGCCTTGTAGCTGGAGGTTAGCTCATCGAAGAGCTTTGAATTCATTTCCATAAACGTTTTCAATACATTGTAGACGAGTGCAACAATTGTTTGATTCCAATGCTCCTTGCTGATGCGATAGAGCGCCGGGAACATAATGGGCATTATAACAGCATTGTTCTCCTCAATGAGCGACATGGCATATTCATTGTTCCAGAGATATAGAGCACGTTCAGCAACCTAAGAAATTAAAGATGTAGGGATATTCAATTATTTGTTTTTTTTTTTAATTATTGAATATTGCTTTCGTTCGTTACCTGAAAATGTGGACTCGATACGCATTTGGCTATCTGGCGGAACAGCGGCTCCTGTATTTTTACAAACTGTGGCGGATCAATTACATCCAATATCTCCTCAATTTCGCCCAAGAACATGACCTCCTTTTGGGAGCAGGTCTTGGGCCAGAATTTAAGCAGACCACGCACCACCGGCTCGGTGAGGAATGGATCCTTCTCTAGGAATTGTACAATGCAATACGCCAGCTGAGCATGATAAAGCGACAGGCATTTGACTTTGTGCAGCGGCAACAGAACCTTAACCAGAAATTGTTTATGTTCCGCTTTCAATGGCAAGGCAAATCCGTTAATGATGCTTCAAATGAGAAAAAAGAGCGAATTTAAACGAAAATCAAGCAAAAATGATTAGTATTATATTTACCTGCCCAGTATTTCAAGCAGCTCGCCAACACCATTGAAATGCTCCGTTTCGTAGATGAACTTCAAGAAAATGTTGTTGATCTGTTTTCGTATAAAAGCGCGCAAGCCTAAGAATTTCCCATAGATGCGATGCAAGACCGTCTTTAGAAAGTCTCGCTCGCGTGGATCTTCGGAATCGAAGAGCTCCAATAGCTGCAACGGGTATAGATTGTTAATCCAAAGAGTATTTAATTGTCTGATGATTGAAGCTCACCTGCAGCACAAACTTTTGATCGATCACACGTTTGCCAATAGTCGCCTGAAAATCTTGGGACTCCAGAAAGCGTAAGAATACCTCGTACACCAGCTGCAAATGGGGCCATGATGCCTCCAGTGTTGGATCATCCTCTTCGGGATCAAAATCGGGATTTTCACTGGGCGGCAATGTGCGAAATAAATTGCATGAAATCTAAAGGGAAAATAAAAATAGAAAATGAATGTAAAACTATTTCTGCAGAGAACAAACCCCATAAATAAAAAGTTAGATGAAAGAATATATGATCATATATTATATTCTCATTTTTTGTATAGCTACATTTTGAATCTAATTTTGAACCAGTTGTATTTCTTTAGTTTTTCTTTAAAATTTTTTTTGCTTGATTACCATGCGTATTATTTCGGGATAGACCGGTTCCGTAAGCACACCGCGCCCATGTGTTATATAGGTGGATAGATCATTGAGAGCAGCCCGCTTGATTTCCTTGCCCTTTAAGTCCGTAACAGGATCCATAAAGTCAAATGATACGCAGCACTGACGTAATTTCCGTATGAACAGCTCCTCCTGTTCCAGGCTCGAACAATCGGCTGCTAATTCAAAGAAATTTTTGATTAGTATTATACATAATTAAAGGATAATTTTTGGGCGTGCACCTTTTAATGGCGGCAATTGCTGCAGCTCAACATCCTGAGAGTTTCTGTAGCGCGAGGAACCTTGACTTTTCTTACTCTTCTTTTTGAGCGAACGTTTGGCGAACGGGTCGATTCGATCCACAAACGTGCCCGATGACATCTTTTCAGATTTGGGTTCGTTTGAATCGATGGCGGTCTCCGTGGCTAACTGTGTGGTATTCAGCTTGCCGGCTTTAATTCCAACGCTTGCCAATGTAGAAATTTGATCGTCCAACGCCCCACCGGCTGCACCAGATGCGCCCACCACGCACACGCCCACTCCCACTCCCACGCCAACGCCCTCGTCGCCGTCTTCGTCGAAATCGCTGCTGAGGATCGCGACTGGTTTCTTGTTGCGCGTCTTCCGTAGCCAGCCAAATATTTTATGTGTTATGTTGGCGACTTTTGCTGTGGAGTTTGGCGTCTTGTAGTTGTTGTTGCCACGTGCCGTGCGGTCGCTGCTTAACGGTATTCTGAGCGCTTCTTTATGCTCCTGGTGATGATGTTGTTGTTGTTTCTGGTGTTGGAGCTGTTGTTGTTGTGTTATGTTGATGGCGGTGTTGAAGCGATAACGACTTATCTTGGCATTTAACACGCGGTTCCCGCTGTGAAGAAGGTTCTTTTTCAAATTCTTGATGCTGCTCTTGCTGCTGCTCGCTCCCTGTTGCCTGTCAGTTGAGTTTGTTGTTATAAATTCGTTACACTGCAATTACAAAAAAATATGTTATTAATCAGTTGTTTTTGTACATACAGTGGTGGCTTTTCAATTGGCAACATCCTTTCTCTTAATTTCAATTCAATTTTAATATCGAATTAAACGTAAATTGTCCATAAGCATAGGGACATTTAAATATTACTTAGGTGTAATTTTTAATTGAATAAACTTTAGATTAAATCACAGCTAATACTCTCGATGTCAATTAAATGCAGAGAGCTTAAAATATTTCGTGATAATTTCTAAAGATTCCCAAATATTTTATTAGAGCTTTTGCTTTTAAACCCACTTCAAGGTCTGTTCCGATGTTCTTGATTTCTTTTAAATCTAACTATAGGGAGGCCATGTATTAAATGCATGAACTCTGTGCAAGAAATCATATTTAAATTAAAAATGAGGCTTTAAAGTAAAGGCTATTCCTTTATTATTAATAAATACATAATCAATAAACAAAGTCGCTAAGGGTTTAAATAAAAAAAGTAAACCAACTATTATGGCCACCACTGTGTAAATTCATGTACGCACCTGTGTATATTGTGTGATTTTTTATTTTGTTGTTCTTTTGCTGCTGTTGTTGTTTTTTTTTAATGGAGGGATTGTTGCATTACTTATATGCGCCTTATTGTTGTTGCTGTTGTTTTTGTTATTGCTGTATTTGTTGTAGTTGCTGTTGTTGTTGTAATACTCGCATAGCTTCTATGTTACTTGCTGCTCTGAATGGCACATCAATTAGTTTGTGAGAGAGAGTAAGAGAATCGGAGAATTTGCTATCTATAAAAATTGCTAACAAATTTCTTGTATTCACATATTCTCGTCCACTCTCACGCTCAACTCGTTCTCTGTGTGTGGGTGTGTAGGTGTGTGTGTATGTGTATGTGTGTGATGGGGCGTGTGTTTGTGTGTGCGCTGATGTTTAGCGTGATTTTTCTTTTGGTTTTATATTTTTGTATATTTTGTGGCCTCACATGCACTGCAATTGGTAAAAGAAAAAGAAGAGGAAAAGCATTAAAACACAGTCAAAAGTTGCAGGAAAATTCACATTTATTATTTAAAAAAAACAGAAACTCTAAATTGATATCACTGAGTTAACCGCAAAGAAATGTCATAAAATAATAATTTGCTTTTGTGGTTTTTGTTGAATTGCTTTTTAAGCTTATCTAATCAACATGCTGGCGCTTCTTTCTCTCTGCGATTCTAGTGTCATATCTTTAACTAGATAACAGCCGCAACATTAGCGGAGCATTCATTTCAGGTGCCATTCACACGGGTTGCTAATTGAACAATAACCAAATGAGATTTTTATTTATTTTTTGGCCCTTCAACAAATGATGCACTCCGTTTAATAAATTGACATGACCGCAAAATGTGATCGGGAAAACCTCGTTTAAAAGCCACAGTTGTGTCAACTTTTCGATTGGTTATCCAATTAAAATGATTATCGCATTGATTACATTTAACTCAGTTACAGTTAAATGTATATTGGCATTAAAAACGAGCTGGTACTTTTTTTTCAACTGTCTGCGCCATTGCGGGTTCAATAGACTTTGTCATGCAGTCTACAATTATTTTGCAGCTATTTACTAGGTTTGCATATGTCCAATTTGTATTGTTGATTCGGATAAATATATTTTAAATAGTCACGTTTGCATGTCTGACTATATGTCTAATAGCCACATACAGCACCCGCTCGCAAAACAAAAAAAACGTATAAAATTATTCTCTCAAAGCTTATAATTTAAAATTATTGACCTATAGAAGTTATTATTAGTTTTATATGTATATTATTATTACATTCAGTATAAAAACAATAGTTTAACAAAACATGTAGAATTATTCAAAAATTAAAATCAGCTCTGCCATCGACATGTTTTAATTTAAAACTGACCAGTTTACAAATTGCTTTTATGCGTAAAAAAGCTGTTGAAAATAGTTTAATTTAATTAAATGTCAAACAAGGTTTAAACTCGGCCTTAAATTCAATTAGTGAAAACAATAAAAGAAAAGGCATTTCTACGAAAATTTTGAATATAGAGTAATCGAAGTAAAGTGAAATACATAGATCAAAATAGGTAATAAATTAAAATATTTAAACATATAATTTAAATTCAACAATTACGCCTGTCGTCCGGGCGAGATATTTTTCATTAAAATTTCAAAGTTTTTTTCAATAGAGTTTTTATGGAACTTTTCGACTTTGCGGGTATTAAGAAAATAATTTGAAAGGCAGTAATTTATTATTCAATATAATAATAAGATACGTACACATCCCTAGAAAGTAGCTCTAAATACATTCTACTATTATACCAGATAAGAGATATAATGTATATTATCTGTGTAACGAGCAACCGAGTAAAGTTAACCTATGTTTAAGAAGAAAAGATTTAAATGTGCCATTTAGTTGCCCCTAGTTAATTTGCACACAGGCAACCGCATTGTAATTTGCATGCAAAGGAGAGAAATGTCAGCAAGCGGCGAGTGGAAACATGTTAAACTTGTCAGGACACACAACCACATCACAAACACACAGACACACACACAGCGGTAGCTACAGATCCCCTGACTGGGCCACAGGGCGTATGAGTGACATAGAGTTAAAATGCAATCGATTTAGCTGACGACAGCTGTTCGGGTTTTCAAATGGAAATGTCGAGACGCGTGGGCGAGCTCGAATCGCATTGACAAACGACCAAGTTCCAGTGTTGACCGGAACTGAGAAACACCCTGCCCCCATCCTCCTGTTCACTCTTGTTCATTTTCAAAACTAACAGCAGCTGAGTTTGAAAAGTTTTTGTATGGCTACTATTATAAGGATTCCTCACATTGCAAACGGCTACAACCACTGACATATACCGAAATATATATGTATGTATGTATGCACCTAATGCAATTCCAAAGTGCATGTGTGTGTGTGAATGTGTATTACCTTAAAGAGGGAGAGAGCAAACATGTTTGCAAAATATTAAATGCACTTTACGCATAATTGATTCAATTAAAATTTCATATCAAGTGGGCGTGGTATTTAAAGGCAAGTGTGCGAGTGAGTGTGTGTGTCTTTAGCAAACGCAATCACAATACAGCTGAAGATTTAATACAAGTAAAATTAAAATGAAAAGGAAACCAACGAAGTTAACGGAATGAGCAACAGCTGGGGACACAATTACGAGTTGTATTATGTTGGGCTGGGGACACCATTTTTATGTTATTTCCACACACACAAACACACACCAACAAAACGAAAACAGCACCAAAACGAAAAAGAAGAAAAAACATTATTATCGCTGTAGGAAAAAACAAAAATAGAGTAACAACAAATTCCTGAAAACGATATCGTAGTTAATATGAATTTTAGATACCCTCTTAAAAATTTTTAAAAGCGTTCGGAAAATATATTTCTATTTCATTTAAATGAATTATGTTTTATTATTTTGAAAAGATTTATATATATTAGAATTTCTTCGACCCGCCTAAATCAGTGAAAATCATATTTATAAATTTTAGATTAAGATAAAAAACTGATTATTATCTACCCTGAAGGTGAAATTTCTGAATTATATTTTGACTTAGATCTTTAAAATCATTTCTAGATCATTTCAATTATGTATTTTATTTTTATTACATTTTTTATTTATATTTATTAAAATTGATTCCTACTTGTAAATTGCAAATTTAATAAATTTAATTTTAATTTTCCGCATAGATCAAATCACATAAGATCTCATCTCATTCTCATTATACGCTCTCTAGCTATATGGGGCTACAATAATAAACCTGACTGCTTGTCTGGCTGGTTACCTCGTCCATTGGGAGAGAACGCGGTCAACAATAGGTCGTCTAATGCGTACATGCTGTACAGTTGTTTTTCGCTCTACGAACGGCTGACCTTATGACTTTATTAGCCCAAACAGCAACAAAATTGTCACAAAAAGAAGGCATATAGAAGAAGCAAAATCAAAATAATGAGACAGGTTTGTTATTGTTGCTGCTCTTGTTGTTGTTGTTGAGTGTGTCAGGGCACTTTCAAGATTTTCTTTTCGCCGTCACCGTTCAGTGTCGTCAGACTACGTTGGCTTCGCTAATGACTAAACCACCCAACCACCAAGACATATCTAGCCAGAGTCTATTTCTTCTTCCCACTCTTCAACTGTAACTGTCTTCTTCACTCTCGATGTCTTTCTCTTTTTCGGTCTCTCTCTCACTCTCTCTTTGTGTGTGTGTGCCTGGCGCGTGTTTATTGATTTTCCATACATAATCGATATATAAATGTTGCAACTGCCTAAAACTGTCAACTTTAGCCATTTCCTACCTTATGTCCACACCTATTTTCAAGAGTCTGTTTTGTTGTAGTGCTTCTTCAGTTTTGGTTTTGGTTTTGTTTTCCACTCATTTCTTTTGACGTTGTTGCTTGGGTAGAGAGTGGAGGGTGGGGTTTTGGGTGGCAGTGCAAATATTTAATGAATATTTTCATTGCTTGGTTTTGATTTGATTGCGTTTTTTGTTGCGCATTCATATTCTTCATTTTGTTGTTGCCATTTTTATTATTATTCGTGTCGTTGTTGTTGCCGTGACAGTGAAAACGTCAATGGAAAATCAACGTTTCGTTATTTCAATTGCTTATCAAATGTTGCCCGCCTTTTTTTTTGCCAGTTCTCTTTTAAAGGGCTTTACAGCCCTTTACCCAGAACAAGTTAGAACGCAAGTGGAAATTTAAGTTTACAATTTTTCAAACAATACAGTAAGTATTTCAATGTTGGAAACTGAATTATACTTCTTACCGAATTTTAACACAAATATTCATTAATTACGTGCCAGAAAATATAAAGGATTCTTGTCTACATCTAAAAAACAAGAGCAAAAGTCCCCAACTAGCAGATTGGTTTCCAAATCATTTTGTTGTTTTAAATTAATAATTATGTTTTAGTAAAATTTTGAATTCATGTTTTTTCTTCTAAGAAACCAGACCTTGTTCTCTTAAAAATATAATCCAGATTTTGTTCAAATAATTTTGTATTTGAGCTTACAGCGAATTCCATAATACCGTCATCATAAATGACTAAAAGCGATATCAAAGTAAATAAATTCCATTTAATTTTATTATTTATTAAATAAACAATTTATATAAGCAGTCAAAGAGTTAAAATAAAGTCAAATTTTCTTTAATTTCTTTTAGTCATGGGACTGGTATTATTATAGTATTACGTTAACTCTTTATTATTCAATATTTTAAATTTTTTATGTTAACCCTTTATTTACACTTTAATTAAGTATTTTTAATTTTTTAATGCGCAAGTTAAAGAAAACTTCACACCATATTGCGCACTATATTTATTTATTTTTTTATTTTGCCTGACTAGCTGCGTACTCGAAGCATGTCTCAAGAAATTGGCATTAGCTTCTGACTTCAGGGGGTTGGAGGTTGTCGTAAAAAGCAGCTGGAAACTACGCAGTAATATTTTGCACACGTTTCCTTAGTGCTTGTGGCACACACAGAGACACACACACATTCGAACGTGGCAAATCCCGACAAGAGTTCAGGGGCGTTTTATACACAAGAATCAGAAGTAACTTGGCAATGGGATGGTGTGAGGAAAATGAGGAAAGGTTGGTTAAGGGGACACTGGGCTGGGCTGGGTTGGGCTGAGAGATGGGCGACGCCTTCCGTACTGCATCCGTTGTCAGCGCGTAAATTGCATAAAGAAAGAAAATGCGCGTGTTAAAACGCGTCAAGAGCAAAATGCATTCAAATTGACAGCAAAGTAGCGGAAGGAAGAGGGGGTGTGAAAGTGTGTGTGGGTGTGTGTTGGTGTGTTGGTTATCCGGTTTGTTCAGCTAAGTGGCCCGCAAGCTGTAAGTTGCCACCAGTAGAGTGCAAATTTATAAATGATTTAGTGGGTTAGGAGCCACATATCGGAAAGAGTTGCCCCAGAGCTGAAACCTTGACCTTTTTACATCAATCGATCATTAAGACTGCAACAATATGGTCCCAACCAAGCATCCGTGACAACGGGGGGGTGTCATTAAATCAATCAAATCAGTCGCATGCCACGCAGCGGCGCGCATCAAACTGGCAGCTGTGTGGCAAGTGTAAAACAAAGGCGGAGAACTGCAGGGGATATGCAGTGGGTGGGGGAATTTTTAATATGCAAATGCAAGTAAAGTGCTCGCTCGTAATTTAAAGTTTATAAAAGCAGCTGATGCAAACATCATTTATATTGATATTAAGTTAAGACCACAAAATAAATTTTATACACGCCGTTCTTTTTGTTTTTTTTTTTAATATATTTTTATTGCTTTAAAGTTTCTTTTGAATACGACAAAATGCAAAATATTTTGTTTTTGTTTATGTTTTCTCTCTTATTTTTTTCTATATACTTTTATTTTTTCAATCAGATCTTTTTGCACTTCATAATCAGCTTTACAGTCGAAGCGTTTTTTATTGTTATATTTTGTATACTAGAATTTAGAATAATCAGCTTTAGAAACGTTCCCATATTACGAGTGATGACTGTTTGTGAGTGTTTGCTTATCCAAGAATAATGCGCTGTTAAATTTGCATAAAGTGAAAGGAAATTCAACAATAAGTTTCATAAGATCTTTTGCCCAGTTCCAGCAGCTGCATCGCCCCCACCCTCCATCCCCCTTTTTACATACTGCACTAAAGCTTCGCAAAAAAAAATCGCTGCAACAGCAGCTAAAGAATCGAAAGTTTTTTTCGTACAATGTGTGCGGCAGCCTCAAGGCAACTGTTGAAAAAAGCAACAAAAACACATTGTAAGCGTCGTGAGTAGAGGACTGAGAGCACGAGAGAGCAAGTGAAATGCAGAGTAAGCGGTAGTGACAGTTTAAGCGGGTGGAGTATAGGGAGAGAGGGGGAGGTGAACGTGGGAGTAGTTGTGCTGCTGCCGGGGCTGCATATTTCATTTGTTTTGGTTTTCTTTTTTAAACGGTGCACAGAACACAAACGCACATGCACGGACATTAAGCATGCATTCTTATACACACACCCACACACACACACACAACTCTAACAAAATGTCTCCCCTTTTCCATGGGATTTGGGTTAGTTGTTGCATTTTAGTTGGGTTAGCAGGGTTAGTTTTAAATTGTGTCAACATTTATCAAAAATGGCAGCTTAAACTTATTTAATTTCCTAAATCCTCGCAATACGAATCTCGGCACATATGCGGAAACATAAAATGCCAAAAGTTTGGTTCATTGAAAGGCGGCAAATATAGTGCACAATTGCAGTTTTTATTAGTTGGTAAAAAAAAAAACAAAAGAATAGCGAAAAGTTGAGAGCGAAACGAAAACTATCGATTCTGGACAGAGCAACCGATAAAGCGCAAGTCAAAGTTTTCTATATACATATATACACATCGAAATATAAATATCTGAAATTATTTTCATTATGCAGCAGCTGCGCTTGAATTTTTGCATTTTACTATGTGAAATTAACTACCAAACATTAAAAGCGATTCAAATATTGTTTTTTGAAAATGGCTCCTTTTTATACCCTGAACCCATTGAAAATGGGTAAAAAAGGGTATAATGGTTTTGTGCAAATGTATGTAACAGGCAGAAGGAAGCATCTCCGACCCC
>SCDY01000248.1:0-52918 GCA_004143825.1 Drosophila micromelanica
GGGGTCGGAGATGCTTCCTTCTGCCTGTTACATACATTTGCACAAAACCATTATACCCTTTTTTACCCATTTTCAATGGGTTCAGGGTATAAAAAACACGTTGCCAAAGCAGACGAAGCAAACATGCAACGGAGCAAAGCAACAACAACAACGATGGCAATGCATATTTGTTGCTGCCTGGTGGCTGCCTGATGACGTGTGCACAGTGGTATGCGACTTATACAAAAATGAAGATTAGAAATAAATAAATAAGTAAAAAAAATAAAAATAAACAAATTAAGAAAAGAGAAAAAATTTCGCAAAATTAGTCATCTTATCATATAATTTTATAAAAATATTCTAATATATATTAACAAATTCATGTTATTGTTTTTATATGCATGAATTTCTAATATCATTTATATTTGTTCAAATAATTTACTTAAAAAAATAAAATATATATACATAAAATAAATAAGAAATATATCTCAATTAAAATTATTTTTTTTTTGTATATATTTATTGAGGCAGCAAACAGGGTGCAGCACCCTTTTATCTGTCTTTAATTTATTTTTATTATAACACCATTTATACACTCGATATTAAGTTAAAAATTAAAATTCTAACAAGAATTATATTTGGATATATATATCTAACAAGAATTTTAATTGAAATATTTAACTGCACTTTTAAGTGGCTTTTCAAGTTTTTTTTCCATGTTTTTTATATAAATTTTTTAAGCAGGTATCGAACGTTATTTGATTTGGTAAATTATTTATTATTATTATTATATTATTATTATTTATTTGTTGTTGAGCCAGCAAACAAATTGCAGGATACCCTTTTATCTTTCATTCTTATATTTTTTAGTGTTGCATTTTTTGCTTAAAACCACATCGAATATTTGGAATTGTTTGATTTGCCCCACTGTAGCTTGTGTGCCAGTGCGCTTGCTTTGTTGTTGTTGTTTTTTTTTTATTCGCTTTGTTGAGTTTTTGTTTTGCAGCCAAGCGCAGGCCTCTAATCCAGTTTTGTGAAGCGTTATTTTTTCCATGGGCCATGTTTTCCAATAAGCCACCTTCTGCTCTTCCTCTTTCACCGTTTGTTGGCTGCATGCAACTTGAACGAGTTTACAGCTAGATGGCAACAACAACAACATTACAACACGTTACAAGTGCACGTTGCAGTGTTAGACAGTGTTTCAACAGCAACACCTTTTTTTCTCTTTTTTCATTTTCTATTTTTATTTCGCTTGTTTTTCTTTTTTTTTGTCTTTACGCGCCTAGACCCATAATTTGTCCATGTATTACCGCACAGTTTCGTCCCACTGTGCGCCGCTCAGTGCCGTTAGATGCCAAAGCTTGTCATGCTTTTCATTGTGCATATGTGTGTGTGTGCGTGTGTGTGTGTGTGTGCCAATGTCGTTTATAATGAAGTTTCCTGTCGATAAAGTTCAACTTCAAAAGCTGGCCAACTTGGGGCTCTGCTGTTGGCCAAAGTTTAAGGTGGGCTTTAATGGCTTTTTGGGCCAATTATTGTTGTTGTTCATATTACTTGTTTCTGCACTTGTCCAAGTTTATTGCTGTTGTTGTTGTTGTTTGTAGTTACCGTAGCTATTATTTAGGCAGGAAATTGTGTGTATTACGTTGCCTTGAGCTCTGGAAATTGTGTTGCGGCTAGTTTTGTGAAATCTTAATGTTGTGCATAAAATTCTCTACCTAAAACTCTTGTTCAACTTAAGTTTAGACAGTTACGAAACTTTAAGTTACATTGTATGTTAATTTAATTAATAAAAAGAAATAAAACAAAATTATTTTGGAAAGTTATATTCATAAAATGTGCTCAAAAATAATTGAGTATTATTTTTAGAAAAATACTGTAAACTGCCTATCGATTTACTTATCGATTTCTGCAAATATGTTTATTTTACGTCTAATTATAGTTTAAAGTCAAGTAAGTTTTCCAAACTTTTGTCTCCATGGTAACAAATAAAAAAAAATACTGTTATTGCATTTCATGTGAAAATAATAACATTTAATGATAGCTGAGATATACATATATATTTTTTAAATACAAATTTGTGATACAGGAAATTTTTAATTTTTATTAAAATTTTTTATAAAATTGAATAATGTTTTTCGTTAAATAAAATTTAGTTGTTAAAATGTTTTGTATAATATTTTTTTTTTTAAAACAGTAAAATTTAACTTCCTAAAAAAAATCTTAAATTTATTTTTGTTTTTAATATTTTGGGAAACTAAGAAGACAAAGTTTCTTTACTGTAATTTGCATTTTAAATAAACGGAGGAGCTTACATAAAATTGCGCTACGAACAGCACGAACAAAGCAGACAGACAAATCACCCAATAAAATAGCCCACCAAAAAGTGAAGTTCAGAATGCACAAAAGGGCAACAAGAGCTACAGCAACAACAGCTAGAAACGCCCAACAGCATCAAAACAATGCACACAATGCGAAGACCAGCCCAAAAAGCGCACGACAATAACAACAATTAGCAAACGTACAAACAACAACGGACACGTGACGTAATAGGCAGCAAACAAGCGCAACAACAACAGCAATAGCAGCAGCAGAAGCCGCGGCAGCCGCAGCAGCAAACATGCAAAAGCAAAAAAAAAATGGAAACGAAACGAGACAGAAAAGAGAACGCGTCTGCGTCAGCGTCAGACAAACAAATTACACACATTTTCAAATTGTAACAAGATCAATACGATAAGATAAGCAGAATGCAAGGCAGCAGTGCGTGCGTGCGAGCGAGATGGCACAAATGCAGCTGGGCGGCAAACTATGCGAATTTCATAAAAGCGAGAATGAAACAAAAACAACAACAGCAAAGAGAACGGAGCAAAAGCAAAGCGCAGCATAAAATCCTGACACATTACATTTACAGTTGTGTAAGGACACGCAGCGGGCAGCATAAAAGCGTCACCAACAACACTGCCTACCCCTCCAGCGCCCACGACCTGCCTTACAACAACAAAACCCACAAACAGCAGAACAGCAGCCAACAGCAGCAGCAGAGGTAGCAGTAGACGCAGACACTGGCAGCGAAGCAAGCAGCGCTTAGCGCGTAGGCACCGCGCTGCTTACTACGTCAACAATGAAACGAAACGAATGGCATTGGAACGGTAGAGTCGACCCATTCCCATTTGTTTGTGTTTGTTTTGCTCCAATTAGCAAGCACTGAGAGAGCAACTGAACTCGCTCTCAGACTCTCATTTGTGGCGCTGTCGCTTGCGTCATTTTGTGTATTTGCAAAAACACAAAAGAAATTGTTAGGCATTGCAACTTTTGCTTTTGGCTTGTACTAGGGCTGCGGTGAAAGCTTTTCTTCAACGTTTGGGAATCCAAACAGCTGCTTGTCGCCTTGTCGCCGTGTCGCACCTCAGTGGCTGAGTGTGTTTCATTATCAGCCGCACCATTCATGACAACGCCGCCGACGTCGACGCCGCTGTCAAAACGCCGGTTGGGATAGGGTTCCAAACTTCCCCAAACCACGAGAGATACCACATACTAAATAAATACATATACATATACATATGTATGTTTTTTATTTACTTTGTTTTTAATGCTTTTAATTATTTCACCTTGTCGCCTTGTTGTGTTTTATGTTATTCTCTCCATCTCTCTCTAATTTTTTTAGCTCTTCTATATGTTTTTTATGTCTTTGTTTTCGTAATGTTCTTAACTGTGTTAAGTCATCAGTTTAGTTTTTTTCTCTTATTTATGGGCGTGACAAATGAAAGTTGTTTGTGGAAATTGCGCATCTGAAATATAACAAAAATATGGAAATTGTTGACCGCCAAAATACTTTCAAGGAAATGTCCTTCTTTCTGTTAAAACACCCCCTCCCCCACCGCGCAAACACACACAGAAACGTAATTTGAACACGAAATGGAAATTTCCCTATGGGAGAAATTCGAGTTTGTTGCTGGAACAAAATGGAAATAGTGGGTCACGTTTAGGGTTGCGAGGGTATGCAAAAAATGTATATTGCCAAACGGAAATGAAGATAGAGTGTGAATGGGTTGTGCGTTTTTTATAGGACAACTGAAGGTCATTTTAAGAAATATGTAAAAATTTTTTGATAGAAAGTAAGAGTTGCCATAATTTTATAATAAAGAAGAAAGCTATCAAGAAAGAAGAAAGTAAAAGCGATTTGTCTATGAATTTGAATTTCAGATTAACATCGCATAATTATATTGCAATAATTTTTAATTGCACCTCCTACAAAGCTTAAAATGCAATCGCATTTATATATTTTTAATTTTTCGATCAGCTGAACAAATTATAATTGGTTTGTGCCACACAAAAAACGGACTTTCTGAGACTTTCTTGATAACCTTATCACGCAAAATTTTTAATCAAAATGTGTCTCATGACATCGAAGCGAGCTCAGCTCATGAAATTATTTTTTTAATAGCTAAGCGCGAAAATTTTTTTTGATGAATATTGAAATGGTATTTTTTTTTTGTTGGTATTTAATGGGCACATCAAAAGACAATAGAATAGATCAAACTCATTAAAAACCACTTTAGAAAACAAAAACAATTCACTTTCAGCCACACAATCTGTGCATAAATCTTTCAATATGCCGATCAAGAATGTTTTTAATGAACTTTTCAAGATTTATGCGCAAATCTTGCGAACATTTTAATTAACATTGGTTGAGGATGGATAAAAAGAAATAAGAACGCTGCAGGCGGGTGTAACCGACAGCGTGATACTCGTTCAGAGTGTGAAAAAATAACTAAAACTTCTAATATAAAAATATAAGACAAATTTTATGAAAATCTCGATTTTTAAATTGTAGGAAATATATAGATAACATCAATTTGTCACGTTTCCAGTAAAAGTTGCCAAAGAATCTGAATACTCTATATAAATCATATATAGACGAGTGCATATTTAGATTTTATTTGTGATCAGCTCTCCATGCAGAAAGTGTTTATTTCCAGTTTCAAGTCAATCCAATATACTCTGTTCACTTTACGAATGAATATAGAAATAGTTATTCATATGATTTGTTCAATAATTTTTATATACATATATTTTATTTTCACACCAATCAATTGGAGCTAAATTTGTGACCCCAAAAGCATAAAAATATTTCACAATAAATGATTCAAATGCTTAAAAAACTATTAGGCATCTGCTAGAAAACTATAAATTCCAATTGAGTTCAACTTAATGGCCTTAATAACATGATCCTAGGCATATGTATATTCCTTTTAGTATCTATTAAATGTGGCCACATTGGTCTTTTTAAGATTCAAAACAAATCCCAGTTTTATGCACAGGATTAGTTTTAACAGCTAACACACACACACACACACACACACACACACACACACACACACACACACACACACACACACACACACACACACACACACACACACACACACACACTAGCAAAATGCTCCATAAAACTGTCAAGATTTTTTTGAAGTGAGAACATGGAAACACGAGAGCTCGTCGCGCATTATCACAACTTTAATGAGCTCCAATAGCGAAACGTAAGAAATAGCAGCAGCAACAAACACAACAACAACAACAACAACAACAACAACAGCAGCAGCGGTATAGGAAGAAGCAGTGGCTAAAAAACGTTGTTTCTTTTCAACACGTTGTGCGCTGTGGCTCTCTTTGGCTGGGGCGAGAAACGTACGAAAAATGCTAACGAAACGAAAATGCAAAATGTCAATGTCCTCCACTGTACAGTTCAGCGCCACAATTGCGTCGCAGTTTTCGTAGCCAGCTCCAAAAGCGCCAAGAAGAAACGTTCTTGTGCCAGCGGAACGTTGTGGCAATTGGAACACGAACACCGCTTGCTCTCGCTCGCTCGCAAAATCGTACGTAACGTAAGCAAAAGGCGTCATTGGAGTTTGGGTGTGTGTGTGTGAGTGAGAACGCCTGTGCATGTGTGTGTGTGTGTGTGAGTGCGTAGTCTTTACACAACTTAAGAGTTAAAAAGTTTCTCGAGATCCCCACCAACTGCCATAAATCCACAGCAAATACAAATAATGTCGTTTGGCGTTGCGGTTTCTCTTGTTGTTGTTGTTGCTGTTCTCTTATTGGCTTTTGCATTGGACGAGCAAGTTTTTTAATAAGCGCCATCGTGGCCAACAGCAAAGAGCAAAAGAATGAAAGGAGCAATATATATACACATTATATATATGACTTCTAGTTGCCAATAATTTAATGAAAAACGGAAATGCCATATTAGATTTATCGCTTGATAACAACGCCAAACGAAACGCTCCAAGAACAAAATGGTAACAAATGTTGGCCAACTAGTTCGTAAGCGTGTTTTGAAAGAGTTTTCCAATAACTGTGCAGACTGCAGACTGTAAAATGCACATGCCACTCATATGCATAACTGTAATCGGCAATTTGCTATAACATATTTCTTTTTGATATAGAAAAATGCATTCATCAATTTTAAATCAGCCAAAACTTAATGCTTGAAAGGTTTAAAGCACAATCTAAACTTAAATAATAATAATAATAATTATATCTCTAGAATCTGTTTTTCAATATGAATATAAAATTTTTTAACTCGATAAAAATTTTTTATTTCAAGTCTTTTTTAAATTAAAAAATGCCAAATTAAATAAATATTCGTTCTTATTTAAAACATTTTTTTAATCTTTTACCCAAAAAAAAAAAAAAATATTAATCTACTATAAAATGCTCTCTCTTAGAAACTTTTTAATTATACAAATTATTGTAAAAAATGTTTTGTGCTTAATTAAAGACTTTTACTATTTTCTTAATTTTTATATATTTATAATTAAATTGTAGAAATTTTAAAGAACGAATGATATTAGAAAATGTAAAACTAAGATGCTTAATTTATTAAATTTAAATCATTATATTTTAGTCGTATTATTTTATTATATATATTTAAGAAATTTTCTTTATCTAACTTTGAGAAAACTTACGCTAATTTAAGCACATTTTGAATCCAATAGAAATGTTTTACATACCTGCAAATAAAATTAAATAAAAATAAATTCAATTAGTGTTGGTTAAACAATGAATACAGCATAAATATTAAATGCTAATATAAAAATAAAATAGTCTAAAGAAAAGGAAGCCCTTTTTTTTTGCTAAACAATCAAAAAGTTAAATAGTAATGAAATAAAAGCGAAACTTTCCTCAACAATGCACAAAAAGAAACCAACAAATGGCCAGACTAACTTGTTGTTGTTGCTGTGAAA
The DNA here is from genome assembly GCA_004143825.1 of Drosophila micromelanica. Lineage (NCBI taxonomy): Eukaryota > Metazoa > Arthropoda > Insecta > Diptera > Drosophilidae > Drosophila > Drosophila micromelanica. Next base: position 7,227 of record SCDY01000248.1, read on the forward strand.
TTGTAATTGTTGTCGTTGTTGTTGTTGATGTTTTGGTCTCTACACGTGTAATCAAACACAATAAGCCATAAAAAATTATCATAAAGCGAGGCGCTGCATAAAAAGCTAATAGAAACACCAAGAAATGGAGGAGGCAGAGTGGAAAATTGCAAAAAATAAAATATAGAAAAATAAAGTGACGATGAGTAAAGTGGCAGCAACAACAACAACAACAACAACAGACTGGCAACAACACAAGGCAAAAGGTGAGACCAAAAAATCCTTTGGCACACACAGACGAGGACGAGGACGAGACCAGAACGAGGACGAAAGCAGGCGACGGCAAGTGGCATAAATTAAGACTCCGGCTCAACATGTTGTACACGAAACCAATACACAACAACAACAATAACAACAACATGAACAGCAGTAACAACGGCATTAACAGCATCAACAACAGCAGCAGCAGCAGCAGCAACAACGACGATAACAAAATCTACAAGTGTCGACACTTCGCACAGTGGCCTAATTTACAGTCAAAAAGTAACAAAGTAACAAAAATCAAGCAGGAATCTTAAAACCAAAATGTAGAAGCATAATATATGTATATATATTAATATATATATAATATGATTATTTGGTCAGCCTGAAGGGTGTATCTTTTGCATTCGCATAATTTTAAAACAATTTTATTTTAAATACAAAACACAAAAAAAAACTTATTGGCAAATCTGAACAAATGTATCTCACACAAAAAAAAAACGTCTCTCTCAAGAAAGATATAAAAGATATATAAAATATAAAATATTTTTTCGTTTTATTTTGACCCACACTTTATATGACAGTATTTTTTTAAAGATACTTTTTAATTAAAAATAATTGAAACCTAATATTTTTTATTATTATGGTTTTGAAACACGTACTATATTTTTAAAATATCATGTGATATAATTTTTTAAATTAATGAAGAATACTTTAACGAATGCATTATCTGTTTGTGTTCCAATCAGCAAAATATTTATAATTTTAATGTTTATGTATTTTAGATATTTTTTGAATATTTTATTTTATGTATATTCAGTGCCTTATCGTTATATTTTAAAAATTTCCCCCATTCATTGCTTTATAATTTAGTTTTTAAAATTGTTTCCCCCTTTTTTCAACTTGCTCCACTGTGCACTGTTCGCGTGGGCACTGTGGCTGTGTCAATTTGATGGTGTCCTTGCTTTGGCTTCGTACTCTCAGCTCTTGTTTGTCCCTCAATGTTGCCATGAGCTTGTCGGTTCGACCCTCCGTCCAGTCCGACCACTCGGTCCCGCCCCCGCCGACAGATCTCTTCTAGTTAGCATATTTTACAGTGCGTGCCATTTCCAGTGAAACATGATGTTTGGCTAATGCGACAGATTTACACGCCGCTTTCCATTTGATTTGCTAGTTTATTTGCAAGACTCTTTTTTAAAGTGCACAATTTTCTCCGCATCCTTTAAGCCACGTTAAAGTCGAAAGTAATTATTAGAGTTTCACTGTAAATTGCCAAGTTGCGGCCACACCCAAAATAAAATTGTCTGGCATGCAAACTTTGTAGCGCAAGTTACGCGGAATCGCCAAACGTAATTAGCAGGTGGATAGTTGTAGATATTATATATATATGGTTATTTCTTGGGGCGTTTCGAGTGGGCGAAAATAGAAGGAAAAAACGGGACTGAAAACCAACAGCGAAAGAAAGATAACAAAGACAAGGTTAGAATGTAAATGCGTCGTAATATAACCCGTTTTTGGGGAGTTTAACAAGAACTGTGCAAATTTCATTAGAAAGAAAAAATATTAAATATTGATTATAATTTACCGGTTAAAAAGTACAGAAAAAAACTTTTATCACACAAAATATATTTTATCTTGTCTAGATAAACTAAAAAATGTATAACTCAATTGATCAATTTAATAAATAAATGTATTATAAATTTCTTGTTATTTTCTTTTGTTGCAGCTGCATATAGATTAAAAATTTGTCTTCTTTTTATTGGGGTAATTTTACATGATTACCATAATTTTACTGCACATTTCCTACTCTGCTATTAACTCGACAATTTTCATGCTGATGAGCTACAATTTAGCTTTTATTTGATTTTTGCATGTTGAAAATATTTGGGAGATTCAACATATCTTTTTTTTCGCAAGAGAACGTTCAAAATAATATATAAATTATATAGAAAAATGTTATGACTATGACGTCATGCATAGAAGCCTCAAAATTGACGTGCACGATGACAAAAAAAAATTCATTGTCTTCATTTTACAGTTTAATGCACTTAATTAACAAAACGTAAAAAAACAAGAGGGGAAAATAAAAAAAAACAGATGAGCAACAGAAAACGCAATGCGAATTTAGCGCGCATTCAACAGATACAGATACACAGATACAAAACATTTCAGGTCTGGGTCTGGCTGGGAACACCTACCCCGGACTATAGAAGCAGATACATTGCGCCAGATAATGAATTATTAGCGAGAGGGCAAAAGTATCTGCCGGATATTAGCGCAAAACAAACAACTAAAGCGACAACATGTGTCGCGTCACGGGGAATCGCTCGCTTTTGGACAACTTCCCGAGAAGTCAGGCAGGAGTCTAGGGACTGCAACGGGAGGCGGGCGGCGGAGGGGCGTGGCGTGTCTGCAGAGTTCGCTTGTGAATCACAGCCCTGCTGTTTAACTCTTTTCATTTGTTTGGCTGCCTTTAATGTTGCATGGCAAATTTAATTTCTAAATTGCAGCTGTTGTCGTCATCAGCAGCAGCAGCAAGCAGCATCACAATTTTGTTCGTAATCTTTCCAATAGAATCATAAATCATATAAAAAGCCATTTCATCATAAATGCTGTCGAGCCAACGCGTGTGCGTTGCCAATAAATGAAGCGTAAGCAGTAACAATTTGGCCAAAACTGCGGCCCAAACCATAACTTTTTCGCAAGCGTTATATAATCTAATATATATCTTTCTTAAAATTGTTGGGCGTGTTAAAGAAATGTGCACATGTAGATAAATTATCTTCTCTTGCAATATTTATTATTCATAATAAAAAATAAATATATATATATATATAATATATGATGAGCTTGTAATAAAAGTAAATTATTAATTATTCTAAATGTCATCCATAAATATTAAAATAAAAAAATTAAGTATTGATAATATTTTAAAAACAAACACGAAAAATTCTTGAAAATTGCATTTTGAAGATTCTGCGATTTATAAAATTACAAAAATGCATTTTTGTTCAGCTTTTATCAACAGTTGAAGTAAACAACAATAAACAGAATAATAAGCGTAATCATAAATGAAAACAAAGCCATAAAAATGTGTTGCTTTGAATGGAAAGTTTATATTTATAAATGTAAATTCTTTTCAATAAAGGTTTGTGTTTAACAAATAGTTTGCCATAACAAACCCTAAAAACATTTAATCAAGATACATATTAAATATAAATAGTTCTTGGCTTTAATGTGTTATCGAGATATACAATTTGCAAACAAAGAAAGTAAAATTCAACTGAGTCACACTCACTCTTTGTGAGTATTTTACAGATACATATATGTGCAAATGTATCTTCAGCATATAGATACATATAAGCAGGACTGCACCTATGCTTTATGGCTGGCCCCAAATTGCATGTTTAATTGCAATAAAAACAGGCAACGCCCACGCCCCAAAAGAAAAGCGCTGAAGGCAAACAGAAGCAGACAAAGCGAAGCGAAGCATTTTCATTAAATTTTCGCACAAAACTGAAAGACACAAAACAGCTGCAACAGTGCAACAGCGCCTCGTGAATGCAGCAAGTAAAATTGAAATGAAAATGCCAGCAGAGGAAAAAATACAGATATATATATGTATATATGTGTGTATATAATATGAGGAGCGATACGAAAAAAGAAGAAAACAAAACAAAAGTTGGGCAGCTTGACTGAAGCAGAATGCGACTGTAACGGAGACCACATGCTGTTTAATAATAATAACAATATGAAGAAGAAGCAGAGAAATGCGCTGTAGCAAGTTTTAATCATATTGCTTTCATTTATAAATTTAAACAAATTTTTTTCGACACCAAATTTTCTTAGTGCATGTATAAATACTAAAATTAAAGATTTAAATTTATTATTTGCAAATCTTATCAAATCTTATACAAACAATTTTTTTTTTATATTTGATACTTTACTTTTAAAGTTGTCAAAAATGTGATTTTGGGTTTTCCTCTGGTTTTGTCGGCTTTTCTGCCCATAATACCCGTTTTGTAATTATTACAGGGTCTAAAAGACAGCACATCACTGTGAAATGCCATTTGGTTCATGACATGTTAAGGGCCGATAAATAACTCGCCTAGTTTAATGCAGTTTTAATGAGACACAGCTCTTAAAATAAAAAAAAAATAGAAAACAAAAAACATTTTGTTTTTATTAAAGACTTCTGGGCGGAAATTGCAGCAATTAACATAAATAGCAGCAAAAAAAAAAATTAAAAAAAATATATATAAAATAAAAAATTAAACTATGGCTTAACTACAATTAACAATTTGTTGCGTTCTTTGTTTAGTTTTTATGATTTTTAATTGAAAATAGGCCCAATCAAATTTTTTTAACTTTTTGTGCCGCACTTTTAATTACTAAAATACCTCAAAAAAAAGAACAATGTGAATCATGTGAGTTTCGTTCGGTTGGTTTAGTTTTGATGCCATTGACCATCGATCGATGGACGTTTGCGGTTTTACTTAGTAAGGTCGTGTTAATTGTCGAGCAGCAACAGTTCTGAGAATTTTGTTTTTGTTTTCAAAATCATTTTACAAAAACTTTTCCCAAAAAAAAAACAAATATTTTAATACAAATCTCATTTTCAGTTGTTCGTACTGTGCGAAAAAATCTAAAATACCCTTTCAGAACTGTTACCTGAATAAATTTATGTTTATGTTTAATATCATTTCTGCATTTAAAATTAATTAGTTTTTAAAAATATTTTTTGTTCGAACAAAATCTATAGTTTTATGTTTTATAATAATAATTTCGTTTGTTTTAATCAACTGAATTTTATTTAAATATAAATTTAAAAGCTGTCACGTATTCATTCATTCGAAAACATATTGTTAGGCAAACAAAAATGAATAAAATGAGCCTAACAAGAATTGGCAATAAGTTAGTATTGTTTGCTATTTAAACAGTTTAAAGGGTTTAGAAAAACGCCACAAACTGCATTTATCAATAGACAAATTGGGTGGGGAGGACAGAGAATTTTTTGTTAACATTTTGAAATGCCTGCAAATATATATGAAATAATAATTTATGCAGCAATAAAAAGTCATTGTTGCAGTTGTTAATTTAATTGATTGCCTGTTGCTAATTGTCAGTGAAACTGTTTTGCATAATTGAGATAACAAATTCACAATAATAATGCAAGCAAAAAGCCAATTAAATGGGTGAAAGTTAAATGTGAAATAAACCAAGTATTTAATTTTTTTAAATGCGTTTTTTATATTGCTATTGCTACAGGCTTGAATTTATTGTAAACGAAAATAGAAAATGTGCATTGACTGATGCAAAGAGATCTTCAGACAGCACAAGCTAAAGTTGATGCATACCGAAAAGTCTGGAGATGAGACATGAAACGAAGCGACAGTTGAGTTGATGGACCAGACACAGTCTTCATATATACGAAAACTATATACACATTATATACACACATATATGTGCTTGTACATATCATTGTGCCAGATATTTCTTAGCTTTTATTACGCACGGACCCAGACAAAAGCGAAGAGAACTCGAGTTCTGTAAAGAATGTGCAGCGGGCAACAACGAGCATGACCTACCCCAAGGCGAAAATTATTATTATTTCTTCCATGTATACATATATATATATATAAATTTTTTTATATGATATATTTTATTGTTGGTCGGTTGGCTGGCAAAAAGCATATTTGCCTTTGGTGTTATTACACACACCGAAATGAAGCAGTAAAATTATATACGCATGTTGAATCCTCGACTCTCCACACTTCGCTGTGCTTCTCTTCGCTTCTCTCTGCTGCTCGCTGCTCGGTTTCATTGTTTCAAACTGCAAGGCAATAAATGAATGAGTAATACGGCATTAAGACAAAGTTTGCACAATGGCCGAGACAGCCCGCAGGCCATTGATTATGTTTGCAGTGCACTGAAATTCTACGAATAATATTACAGCCCTTCTATCTATATTTGGTTTTTCCATCATCATCTTCTTCTCTTGGGTTTAATACGAATATATTGTCAGAAGGTTTGCTTGTAAATGTGAGTAAATGTTTCTTAAAACTCATATTAAATCAAATAAAATATGCAGATAGATATAAATTCACAAATATAATTGTTAATATGTTTTTCATATCGCATTTATATATTATATATTTATATATACAGTATATGTGAATTGTTCTAGATCCAAAAAATTATTAAACTTTGAATTTTTATTAAAAATGATTTTTCAGGTTTTTTTTCTAAATATCCATTTTCGTTGAATAGATTTTTTAAAAGCCAAATGAAATACAAAGATAGATAATTAAACTCAACTCAATATAAATGGTTACAGAATCGGTGGATTGTTTTAAATTGTAGTTAAAAAAAATAACTGCTATATAATGAAAACTTTCTCTTTACATAATTTTTTGACAGATCCTGTGATAAGACTACCCACCAACTAACCCAACATAACTGAAAAATACAAAAAATGTTTTGAAATTTAGACAAATGTAAATCAATTTTAGTGCACCGTGACATATTTGAACAGCGATAACAACCATTAACGGCAACCATTAAACAAGCAACAATTTAAACAATAAAAAATACAATAAAAAACATTAAAATAAAGTCGAAAACAAAATGCACGCATAGCTTATTGCAATGCAGCGCAGTTGAGCATAATTTGCCATTATTTTAATACAGTCACATATCTATGAATTTATCAAATAATCAGACCGTGTCTAATGCCCAGCAATGATACTGAATATGAAAAAAATAAACGAAAAAAACAACAACAACTTGCAACTAACTTGGTCATAAAGCACCGAGGAAAACTGAAAGCTATTTGCGAGCGTACTTGCGGATACAAAGGCATAAAGACAAAGGCATTAAATTACAAGTAGCTAATGTAGCCAGCCCACCCTGACAAAAACAAAAAAAGGCAACCCGACTATTCACAATATAACTTAATAGCAGCCACTATGCTACATTTGTGTGTGTGTGTTGTCTAAACTTGATTTCAAAGTTAAACCAACCTTAACCAACATTTATAGACATCAAACGTAGCAAAAACTATGCGGCGTAAAGAAAAAACAAAATAGCAGCTTCGAAAATTAAAACCGAAACTCACAAAATATAAAAAACAGAAAAGGAAAAAACGCCAAGAAAAAAAAAGAAGAAGAAAAAAACCACAGTATTGCCAAGATTTTTCGTATCTCGTTTTTTTGGACTTTTGGTTTTAAACTTGATTTGCAAAAATTTGCGTTGAAGGTGAAGTCTTGTTATTGAGGTAGGCAAACAGGCAACAAACACGTCGAGTACACGAAGCTTGGCTGCCAAGTAATGAAAACAGCCAAAAGTTGAAGCCCAAAGCAGCAGTTGATGGATAATTAAGCAACTTTTGAGGCTGTAATGAATGAACGCAAACAAAAAAAAAAAATACGAGAGTGGGCATCAGAAAATAAAGCCAAAACAGAGCTACAGAAGACCTTGAAGCTGTGGGGAATGGCGAAACAGAACCTTCATTACTAGAGGTACGTTTAAAAGGGCGAGAGCCGAGAATTAGTTCGCAAAAGATTCTATGTTGGATTCTGTATAAATTAAATATGCACTATCTACATATAAGTATGTGAAAACTGTCGAATTTCTGTAATATTGCACCTTTATTTTCATGTTCATTGTAAATTTAACATGCAGTTTATCTTCTAAAAACCTATCAAGCATTTTATTATTGCACTTAAACAATTTGTGACAGTTCACAATGTTTGGTTTTCTTTTCACATGCTCATTGTTATTTAACATGCACCTTAGTACAGTACTAAAATATGTTAATTTCGTTTATTTATTGTAAATTTAACATATTTTAATAATTTCAATAATTTTATTATTGCACTCAATATATATATTACAGTTCAATGTTCATGTTTGGTTTGTATACACATGTTCGTTGTAAATGTAACATGCACTTAAGTACAGTTCTAAAATTGATAAATACGTTTATTTATTACAAATTAAACATGGAGTATATCTTATGTAACCTGCCAATAATTTTATTGTAGCGCTGAATCAATTTATGATAGTTCAAAATGTTTTTTTTTTTAAGTTCTTTGTAAATTTTACATGTAGTTTAGTTCTAACGTAAATAGAAGTAAATCTAGAGTTTTTTCCTACTAAAATATACAAAATTCGTTTAGCCCATTTATGCAATTTTAAACAGGCTCTGCCCTACTCAAAAACTTTGGAACAACTTTGTCAACAATGAAGTTTTGACCGGTCGACGGCCTGCATAAATATTTGAAAAAAAAAAAAATGCAGCAACACCAACAATAATTGTTAATGCAAATTGCAAAGACACCAAACTGTATACAGTAAACAAGACAGCAAGCACATGCATTATGAATGGTTAAAAAGCCAGCGCTTCATGTATAAATATGGGACAATTGCTAATAGTTAATAGCTATTTGGCGCTATCCCAATATGAATGTGGGAAGCCAAGCAAATGTTGGAGCCGTTGGACTCCTCCAAGTGGGGCCAGAGTGCGGACAGAGAGGTTGCCAGGCTGACAGGTTACCAACTGCCTGTGGGTAATTACGAGCCCGTCTTGTGTTCGTCTCGCGTCTGGTTAATGTCTGCGGGCATATCAGCTGGCCGGGTTCACATTACAAAATTGGTTGATGACTGGTCGGTAACATAAAAAAAAGAAACGCTAGAAGGAATGCTTCTGACATGAGACATGATTTGAAGATACCCTGTAAGCTAATCTTAATATGTTCTTAAATTCAATATAGAAAAAAGGGCTTGAAATTAAAAATATCTTAAAGCTAGTAAAATTAATACCATAAACATTTAATATTTTTGTTCTTAATTTGAATAAAATATAAAAAAGAAATTTCTCAAAATTGATTTGTTTTATTATTATCCCGTCTATAAATAAATTGGAATATGTTTGCGGTAAGTAGCTTATAATTAATATTTTGCCATGAAGAATATTCCAAAAAATTTCTAATGCTCTAGATGCCATATCAATTCCGACAAAAAATAATTAATATAATACGCATAATGACTTAGACGGATCGTGTATCAAAAATTTTGTTTGTGATAAACAACATACGCGAGAGTTCATGCATTTATTGCTAGTGTTGTTGTTGTTGTTGTTTGGTTTTTTGTTGTGGTTGATTGACATATTGAGGCACAAGTTGGCCAAAGTTGTAGGCGCGATTAAGTCTGTGGCACGTACTGTGTGGCAAGTTGTGTGGGCGTCTATACTGACAAAAAGCTAAATGATACGCACAAAAAATGCTTAAGAATTTTCTGTACATGTTTTTTTTTTTCAAAAAATACATTTAAATAAATGTTAAGAAACACAATATGACAGAACATTTAAAATGCAATTTTTTTAAGGTTTATATTTTAACATTTGAAATGGAAGTATATATAGGTTGCTTAGAAATTTGTTATACATATTTTAGAATATTTTAAATACAATTTATTTAAGTGCATATTTTTATATTCCAAATGGCAGCATATTTAGATTGTTTTCATTATAAACTTTTTTGGTAAATGTATTATTTTTTATAAATACGTATTTATATAGTATTTTTTTATATAAATATTACCATTTTTTGTTTTATTTATTTATAATTAAATAGTTATAATTACATATATATTTAAAAATGTTGGCACTTTATAATCACTACAATAAGTTCCAAAATATTTATTTAACTCAAACTTTAGGGATAAACAACTTTTCCACAAGCTTCTTTAAGTTGAACCAAACCAAGCTATAAAATATTGAAAGCTATTTGCAATGCATGCAGAGATAGAACGTAGAAGAAATGAATAACCGAATGAATGAAGTGTGTAATAACAGAACTGAAAATGATTTTTCTAGCCATGAAAAGCAGCAGAAAAAAAATAGAAGAAAAGCGAACGAAAAACTGCAATGGCGCTGTCTGCATATAAATTATGGTAGGGTGGCCCCGCCCACCTCGAGCTGAGCTAACCCCAACAACAGCTTAATAGTCAGCCACAGTCTTCTGATAAGGATACAAATAAAATGCAATAATTTTATTTTCTATTTTCTTCTTTTTTTCTTACACAAAGTACAGCGCTTCTGCATTAGTTGCGGTTAGGAGGGGGTCCTTCTAACAAAGAAAAACTATTTTTTATGTATAGCGAATGTTGCGGCGTCAACGTGACGGAATTTTTAGCAAAGTTTCTTCTTTTTTTTTGTTGAAGCTCAAAATAAAAGTAGCAGCTAAAAACGACTACAATTACAGATGCAGATGCATTTGTTGCTAAAGATACAGTTACAGTTGCTCTTAAGAACAAATCTGTTGACAACATTTGATTGACCACGCCCCAACACGGTAATTAGGACGCAACTTGAGAGTAAATAAAAAATAAAAAAAAAACAACAACACAAAAAACAAATTTAAACAAGCCATGTTTATAGGCCGTCATTGATTGTTATGTAAGCCGCTTATAATTTGTTTCTTTCGTCTGTTTTTCGCTGTCTTGTCGGGAAACTCAATTCGTTTTATTGTTGGGCGTTGTTAAGCTGGCGTTGTGGGCGTTGTTTTTCTTCTTCTTGTTTCTACCGTTTGCTGTTGCTTCAGAAATTATATGAAATTTTCTGAGTAAATGGAAAATATGTGTTTTCAGGCACTTAGAGCACAAAAATTATAGATGATTTCATTTTTATTTTGGTTAGTCGTGCCCAAAATATCTAAACGGCTTCCAGCTAAAAACCAAATTATCTTAAAAATTAAGTTGGCCCAAAGCGTTGAATTGCATTGAAGAAGAGAAGCGTGAATGCTGACAGGCAAATGTTTTGTGGGCCAGAACTAAACTGTTTTTGAGCTGGGATCTCTTAAGAGATGGGAATTTTAGGCACAGTGGTGTGTTGAGCTGAAAAACTAGCCAAATTGATATGTTTTTTTTTCGTTAATTTTTCAGAGCAGTATTCAACTTTTGTGTAATGCTGTTGAGCAATTAAGCAACCGCAAATCGGTTGCGACAATTAAAGATACAAAAGTATCTGAAAGCCCAAATGTCAAGTAACTAGCCGAACTTTTAGTTTTAAGACAGTGCACAGAGACAATTAAAAGTTTTTAACACTATTTAAGCAGCTTGATTTGACAACGAAACGTTGCAATAGCAATTAAATTGCTTCGTTTCAAGACGAGCGCAATTAAAATGAGAAACTTTTACATATTATTATTACTGTTGTTGCTGTTGTCGTGTTTGTTGTTGGCCACACTAATTGCGATTGACAAAAGTGAAAGTGAGAGAGCACAAACATTCAGAAATTAATTGATTTATATTAGGTACTAAATAAACATGAAAAATAACAATAATAAAAATAACAAAAAAAAAATACTGCAATGCTTGTTATTACGTGGGCGCAAACTCAAAGCCACAAATTGTTGTTTTTTTTTTTCTAGGTATATAGATATTTTTCAACTTTTTCTAGGCGCGCACAAAGCCGTTGGTTTGTCTAAAGTTGATGAGTAATTTACTGGCATTTTTCTATGCCAACATTTTTTTTTGGTTAGGCGTTTGTATTTGCCTCTGAAATAGTTTCAGTTTCGGTTTCAGTTTTTCAACTTGCCATGAAATATGAAACAACTTTATTTCATTGTCAGTGGGTCTCTGTGTGGTTGGAAAAACCGGCTAGGCGGCCCAAAAAAAAAGCCTAGAAACAATAACAACAACAAAAACAACAGCAAAAAATGGTAACGAAACGAAACCAAACGAAAGTGAAAGTAGGCCAAACTCATCAGAGTGGCCGAGAGAGGCCTGTGTTTGTTGGTTACTTTGTAGGCCTAAGCCCCAAAAACCGTTTGCACTCGTAACTCTATCTCAAATTGCTGTACCGACATCGCATCCCCACCCTCTCCCCCTTTCCCAACGGGCTCAATTCATTTGTATATATATTTCTTCTATCTTGAGGCCTCAATTTTGCGTCTTGCGTTCATTTCACTTTCGTTTTCAGTTGCCGCATCAAAAGAAAAGTGAAAATTATGCAGTGAAAATGTTCAACAGACGTTGCGTTGATTTAGTCATTAAATGTTGCTGCACTGGGAAAGTGGCATAAAATTCGAATGGATTTTTATACGTTTGTGTGTGTGTGTGTGTGGTGTAAATTGAGTGGAACGCTGCTTTTATTTATTTACATAACTATAAATTACTTTTATTTACATTGTTGTTTAGGAAACTTGTTTTTTTTTTAATAAAAAGTTATGTAAAATATTTTCAATATTCTCAAAAATAATTTTTTTTTACAAATAACGAAATTTAAATATATTTTAATATTTTTTGTGTATTAATAAATATTAAAACTTTTGCCTTGCTAAAGATTAATTTAACTAGCATGTTTTTTGTATTGAAAACAAATATGATTTAAATTTTAAAACAAATTTATTTTTAAATAAATATATTTTTGGAACAATTAATTTATGTGACAATTTAAAAAATTACAAATCTGAATTCATATTTTATACATGTTGTCAAATAATCAAGTTTGTTCTTTTTTCTATAATTGATCAACTTTATATTTCCAAAATGTATATATACTATTCAATCACATGATGCACCTTTTATAAAGCTCCCACGCTGGCAGTAAAATAAATCGCCTACAAATAAAATCATAAAATTCACCACAAATTTCCACTCGGCGCTCAGTTTAACTAATTTAAAAAAGTCATAAAATCAATTTCAATCAAAAGCCAGAAGAAAAAAAAACAGAGAAATAATAAAAACCAAAAGAAACGAAATACCAAAACAAACTTGAGAAATTATGAGCGGCAATAGAAACGATGAAACAATGTCGACGCAAAAAATATGCCAGAAAAAGCAAAAAAGCAATTGGAAGCAATAAATCAAAGGCCAAAATATGCGCAAAAATATTTGAGAACAAGATTGAGCCAAAGACAATGTAGAGAATTTCTATGTGCATCTCTCTCTCTCTCGCACTCGCTCTCGTGCTTTTTCTAACCGATTTTATAGCTAAATTTGGTGGCAAGGTGTGCGCTGGCAGTTAAGTGGAAGAAATATTTGTATCTAGAGTATTTTGTTAGTTTGTATCTGTGAGATACGCATGACAACAGTCGACTGCCAAAACGTGCAATTAATGATTGCTGATTTCGGGGCGTGATGTCGCAATATTCAATGAGCTTCTAATGACTCGCACATGAGCCCATATATCTTTTCTTTGCTTTGCGTTTTTTTTGTGTCTGTCTGCAAACTAACTGTAACTTTTTCGTGTTTTTTTTTTTTGTGTCTTAAGTCTAGACCAGGTAGGCTACAGATACAACTGTAGCAGCTATTTAATTGAGCGGCTTAGCATGTGATTTCTTGTATTTTTCCATTGCTTAAAGAAATTTGACAAGAGTTTCTTAAGACCGGATTTTTTTTTGTTTCAAAATAACAAATTAGCCAAAAAAAATTAATTATAAAATGAGAAGGCACTATTTGGAATTGGGAGACACCCTAAACTCAAACTCACTTCTCTCATTATAAAACCTAAATTATTGACTTTCTTCTAAACTCAAAGTATTATTTTTATAAAATTTTCATGATATATTTAAGAGCATTGAAATATATGTACAAGCCAATTCGCAAGTATGTAGTACTTGATTTATGGTGTTTTCGGGTTTTTGATATTTTCGGGGAAGTGTCCAAAATCCAAAGTATCCAAAATTTTCCTCTGTTTTACAGGAATATCACTAAATTGGGTGCCTCCAGCTCTTATATTCTCTGGGATAATATAAGAAAATCATGTCTTAAAATCGATTTTTATCGATATTAAGATATCGAAAATTATTATGACGTTTTTCCGCGCAGGGTTTAGAAGATTCTAAATTCGAAAAAATCTCTAGCTTATGATTTTTCAAGATCGCTGCGTTAATAAAGATGGAAACATCAACAACTCTGCTCGTCATTCTGATCAAGAATATACATACTTAATGGGGCAAAAAGCTTCCTGCTGTCTGACACATACAAGAATAGAAAAAGTTATAAAAGTGGTTTTATAATTTCCGCGATTTGTTTTGCGATTTTATGTAATTATACCCAGTTTAACTGCTTCAATCTATCTTAAAAGACTCCGGCTACTTATTCATTTTAAAGCTATTTTTTCTTGTTTTTTTTTCTCAAGTTCTGATTGTTGAACATTTTTATATATATATATATACTTTTTTTAATTTTTTTTTGGTGCACTCACCCTGCATTTTCGGCTGCAGCAATTGACATCTGTTGTTGGGGCTCATCTGTTAGCTGCAGCGTTAGATGTGCCCGTCGTTGTTGTTGCTGCTGCTGCTGCTGTTGTTGTGTTTGTTGTTAATGTTGTGCTTGATGTCTAACTGTGGGAGCTACACATGAAAAAACGCGCTACGAAACGTAAATGAAACACTGCAAAGAATGAAAAAAACAAAAATGGGAAAGACAAGAAAATTTTTATTAGCATTTTGCTACAATTCTTTTTAATACTTTTATGGCATTATATATATTTTTATAACAAAACGTTGTTGGGCTTGACACAAGTTGCCACACTCGACACACACACACACACACACACACACACACACACACACACACACACGCGCGCACAATCATATAGACACAGGCAGCATTTTGCCTCGGGAAAACAAGAAAAACTGGCAAAAGCAAATGCCAGCTGGCCACTTGAAGACTCGAGTTACAAGAAACACTTAGGGTCGAGCCGCCTTCGACCCTATCCAACCCCCCGTACTCCCCCCGAAACCGAAAACCCTATGAAACAGCAGTGAGCAGCTCAAGCGAAATGAGTAAAAGGCGACAAGTGTGAATCTCTCTATGCAAAAGTGAGGAGAAAATGCAGGGAGAGTGGGGCAGACTTTCTTTCCATGGGGGCTTTTGCGTGTTGCCGCTGGCAAAGCGTAAGTTTTTTTTTTGGGCAAGCAAGGGTTAAGGTTTTCGGGCGTATGCCTTAATTTGTGCTAAAAATAGGCACAGTGGTAAAAATATAAAATTTGTATTGTTGTTCAATGATTTTATAATCGAAAAAGATAAAGTAAACATGTCAGATAAGATAGAGACAATGGGAGAAGAAAGTAAATTAGCTAGGCTTGGGTTTTTAAATCAATCATACACAATTATTAAACTCATTTATTTTATTTATATATTATTATAATTTAAAATATTGGAATTTTAATTTTGCAGAAAATGGTAATGAAATTTATTACTTATTATAAAAGATCTTTGTGCTTATATTTATTTTAATTTAAGGTTTCATATTTATATTTACTTTTATATTTTTACAGCTCATTTTGTATAATATTATTTATGACACATTTTAAGGTATTTTCAACGACAGATTTAAAATACAATTCATTAACCGAAAAATTGGTTCAAAACTCAGCTTAAATTAAAAAGAAAATATTTAAAATTGTTTTTAAGGTAGTACATATTTTTTTCATACAAATTAATAATCTAAACTTGGTTTTACTTTAGCGTACTTTTAAAATTTGACAAATGTAAAACTTTTTATGCGAATCCCATTCAAAATTTTCAGTGGCAAATTTGTAATTTATATAATTTATTTTCAATTTTCTTAGAGCTGGCGATTTTTTCAAGCTGTATTAAAGTAATTAATATACATCCAATAGCACAACTCTCCAAAGGTTAACCCTATGTGACCCCCTCTTGGCTATGTGTGTGTGTGTGCTTTGAGCTTGAGAAGCTGCTGTTGAGGCTTTTTACTTTATCTTCTTTGCTTGTTCTTTCCTCTCGTAAGCTCATCAGCTGCATAATCCGCATGTGAGACAACGCATTTCAGTGTGTGTGTGTGCGAGTGTGTGTGTATTTTTTCCCTTGTTGCCAACGTGTCGTATACTCAACACAGCCACCACCCAGCAAAAAAAATATATATTATTTTTTTTCATTTTTTTTTTTATTTTGCTGCTGCATTCTTGTTGCTTTTATATGAGAGAGAGAAGGAGAGGGAGAGAGCATGCGAATGCTTTATTGTATTTGCTTTTGAAACAAACAACAACATTTGCTGTTGCACACACACACACACGCACAAAACTGCAACTGCATTGCGTTTTTTTTGTTGTTGTTGATGTTATTGTTCTTCTCTTATTGTTTTTGCCTTTGGATGTGCGCCCTCCCCAATGAGCGGCAAAAACATGTTTTATATAATTTCCTGTACGCGTGGCACAAAAGCAGAAGCATAATCTTTATCTCTGTCTCTGTCTCTCACAATCTGCCGTCTCGCTCGCTGGCATTCTTTTGTCATGTATTTTTACTGATAATAATGCATTTGGTGTTGTTGTTACTTGTCATTGTTTATAATTGTTGCGTTGTGTGGGCGCCTTCAAATACAGAGACACATTTCTATATAAATGTATCCCATATCCGACATATGTACCATATATGTTCATACATATATATATATACATATATTTTGTTGCACTGTGTAAACTATATTTCATATATTTTTTCCTGTCTTTTGATTGATTAAAACAAAGCCCAGCACAAGTGCATTGTTTTCTTGCTGTCAGAAACTTGCACATTTTTCTCTATTTACAGCTGTGGGCGTGGCAGCGAAAGTGGGGAGCACGCAGTTTGTAGCACGGATATCGCCGGAGATTACCGGTTGACAAGTAATAAACAAGTTGACGGCACGGATATAAATCAAATTTTATATGCGACTTTATATATTTCTTTGATTTTTTACTATATATAATATATTCAATAAATACACAAATTATGCATGTGACAACTTATATATAACATAATATAATTGGTTGGATAAATATTAATATTTCTCATATTAAATTCAACATTTTTGATTTTACAATTTACAATAAACTTTTCGGTTCCTTAACCATAATAAAAAAATTTTTTGAATTATTTTTGCCAAAAATTCATGTATTCGCCCTTACTAATTTGGAAAAACAAAATTTTTCAAAATTTAGAAATGTCAATATTTAAGTTAAATTTATTGTAATAGACAAATTTAGTGTAAAAAATTAAATTAAACTTATTTCTTAGGGATCAAATTTTTGTTAAAAAATCATTCCAAAATTTACACAAATTTTGACATGTAAGGCTCTCGGATCCAGAGATCCCATACTTCAAGCTCCCATAATTTTCTTAAAACTAGACCGATTTTCATGTTTGATGTCATTTTAATCATGATTTAGAAGATATATTAATTCTAGTGCATTAAACAAAATTAATTTTTTTTTAATATTATGGTGAAACAAAAAGTTTTTTTTATTACATTTTTGAACTTCTTTTGATATTTATACCACTATATTTAATACTTCTATTTCTTGCTTGGCCTTTTAATAGATCCACTGTTGTTACCCACACTTTTCAGAGGGTATTTGAGCCAGCACATTAATCCCTAAATTCCCCCACGACCTGTTTTGCTTGATCCACACATAAAATCCAACGGCAAAAACTTTTGATATACTGTACGTTTGTACGCTCCCAGGCTCTCTCGCAGCTGAGTGTAATTTTAATTTAATTAAAATCTAAGCACGTCTACGAAATATAAGAAATACTATAATTACGTTTCGACATGAGAATTTTCGCTGAAATCGCTTGACTAAAACTACAAGCAACAACAACAGCAACAAAAAGTTCTTGCGTTTCTAAACGGTGATTTAGCCATTAAGTTAACGGTAAAATGTGCAGAATCTTTGCGCGCAGACAAAACAGCAAAAGTTTTGCCAGCAGCAGCAAATGGCTGCCCAAAGGGGCGGGCGGCGTCAGAAAGCGCAGGTAGGCAACGTTGCTTTTTCGTATGTGCGCTTTGTGCGGCTCTTCGCTGCGACTGCGGCTGCTGGGCCGCCATTGCATAACCAACATATTAAGTTGCTCTCGGAGAGAGAGCATAGCTTAGTTGTTGTTCCATTGAGCATAAAATTGCTAGAGCTGAACTTGCGCTCAAGAGTCTTTCAATGGACTGAATGTTCAGGTCAGGTTCTAAGCGGGTTTTGTTATTCTTGTATGTTTTTTTTTTTCTGTAACGCAGCCGGCTAATTTTTTAGCTGCATGTTATGTAACCAAAGAGAGTCAAACGGAGATAAGGTGAAATCAAACAGATATGCACATTCCCCGACTGACAATCAAACAATTTGTCAATTCGTCATGCGGTCCAGTCACGGAAATACAAATAAGCGCGATGTTATTAAGTATTTCTCGTCGTCGTCTCTCCGTTTTTTTTCGGTTATTTGTTTACTCCCGAAATTTACACGCAATAAATAAATACAACGCGGACGCAGAGTGTGGGAGCGAGAGGGAGCAAGTGAGCAGGGCACAAACGAGCGACTATCAAAATGCGTTTTGTTTACGTTTTGTCCGCCACTCGAGGCTTCAAATGCAGTTTTTTTATTTCGTTGTTGTTATATATATATTTTCTTCATCAGTTGCTGATAAAAATAAAACCACAAACAACATTTGAGGCGACGACAAGAAAGCAAACAACTTCCAGACTTGTGTAAAGTATCTCAAGCGCAAAAAGGCTAAAGATACACTCGAGAGAGAGGCCTAAAATAAGAAAAGGAAAGAGAGAGAAAAAAGAGAGCTCTGCTACAAACGGCGCTTTTAATTAACATGGCTTTGTGAAAATTTAGGGAATTTCATTTGATGAAGTGGCGTGTTAATTAACAGTACCCACAGCTCCAGAAATCCAGATCCATAGAGTCGACTCTGTATCTGTGTAGAGTTTTATCTTAATAATAGTTAGCTGTTGCTTGCGAAGCAGTCGCCTGGAACTGATAGTCAAGAGTAAACGTTGAAACGTTCAAGACTCCAACTGGAGATCATGTAAGCACAGCTTAACTAACAGCTAGTAGATGTATTAGTAAGCCTAGTTTTACATGAAGAGCTTTTCTCTATCTACCTATCATATTTTGTAAACATATTTAAAAAAAAAATATCAAAAACTGTGCATTTAAAGATAGTAAGATAATTTAAAATAAAATAAAATAGGAAAAAATATACAATAAAAATAATACCTTTTTAAAATATAATAAAAATACCTCATATTTAATTTATAATGTGTGATTATAATTAATTTTATTCTTATTTTGATTATATAAATTGATTGTCAATACAAAAATATATTTCAAGCTAAATTCATTGACCTGTTACCTTTCGTTGCCACTTTTTTGTTTTTTTTTTCTTTACCTAATATATTTGGTTTGTCGCGCAAGAACATTAGAAATATTTGTGTGAAATGTGATATCCTTTTTATTGTCGGAGCATAATAAGTATATAATGTACAAGCTATCAGTTTATTGACAAATCCATTATATGTTATATAAAATAAAACAAAACAAAAAAGATGAGGAATCGTATATGCTTTTGTTTTTTCTGAGTTACCTTGTGGATAAGTTGAGTGCACTGGCTGGCTTTCAGAGATAGCATTTCGGTTGTTGTACAATTTATCGTTTATTTACTTAGCATTATTAATGTCTGGTTGCTGTTATTGTTGTTTGTACTCCTTATTTGGGTCGCCAAAAATTGTTGTACGTTTTCTTGCGTACGCGACAATAAAAAATTTTTGCGTTTTTCGCTTATTTTATATGTGTATTTTTTTTTTTTTTTTGTTTTTATTGTTTGTCAAAAAAATGAGTTTATGTATTTTAAACTGACCTCATTACGAGCTGTTGCTCAAGCAGTTTGCCGTGTGACAAATGTACCTGAAGATTTCTGCTGGAATTTTAAACAGCTATTAGACGCAAATTCTAGCTGTAAGAAAGTATCGAAAACTTAGAGACACCTTTGGGGCATGTTAACAATAATCAATAGCTTTTCTTGCATTTGAGTAATTTGTTGAAATTTAGCAGAAATAAATCGACCCCTACAAAGCTGATTAACCACAATGCCCACAATTCTTATCTGGGTGCCCATTATAATCATATCAGTTGTAATAAAAATATAATACAAAAAAAGTACACCAACGAGAATTTACTGTAGTTTAAAAGTTGAACAGGTGTGCACCTTCTCCGCTCTCTTAATTATGGAAGCAAGGTCTTTCAGTTTCTGTAGTTGGCTCGTAACTCAACCTAAAAGCCAATTAATCAAGCGTATACAAAATAATTTTGAATAAGATTTACACATAATTTACGGTACAGGTCTTTTCCGCTCTGTGGCATTACTTATATAAGTAATTGTTTATTTTATTTTGGATTAAGTGCGATTGGTAAAAAAGTCACGTAAATATATAATATTTTTTTTTTGACTTTTGGGTGGGTCGTTTTAGGAAAGCACGTGAGAAAGGGAGGGAAGGGGGAAGAGGGCAGCCTCGGGCAGTACCATCGAAAATAAACTTATCAGATTTATTAGATGTGGAAAATTTAATCAGTAAAAGATGTTATCTTTCTTCATTATTCAACAAGTTTATGAATATGACAAAGTTTTAAATTAAAAAAAAATTAAAATGCTAAAATAATATTAACCAGGTTTGTTATAAATTTAAAAATAAATTTATAGTTGTCTCAAAATTAAAAAAGAAACAAATTTAAAAAAAAAAAACAAGCTTTTATATTATTATAAAATCAAATTTTTTAACAAACATGCACGACTCCACTTGTCTTGCGAAGCGTCTTGCTTCATAAATAAATAAAACAAAGAAAAACTAAAACAATTAAAGCTGTTTTTATCAGTGCAGTTGCTTCGTGTAGTTGACTTTCTTTACAAACAGGATATGTCTAGGCATTTTAGAACTCCCCAAGTTAAAATACTTAAATAGTCATTAAACGCAACAACTCCACGATCATTTTTATTGGCCATTACCTTGGCCGCATAACAATTGCTGAAAGGCTGAGGCCTAATCCAAAAGCCCCTGGACTTTAACTGAAGCCAACTTATCAGCTACAAAGCTATTTCCGCATAGCGCACTTAAAAAAAAAAAAAAAAAAAAATAGTTGAAGAAAATGGAAAGAAAAAGACGTAGAACTCGTATAGCTATCAAACTGCGGGCATAGGCCATGAAAAAAATCCATGAAAATGGAAATGAAAATGGTGAAGAAAGGTCTCTATAAAGGTGTGCGTGTGTGTGTGTGTATATATAGGGGCACATGCTTTGCATATCAGTTCTGTACTACGCCTGAAGACCGTTTCGAATAGATACGAAAACGCAGCAACAAGTAAGCAAAATTACGAGGGAGGTGTGCTCGGGTTTACGTGTCTGGAATGCTTAACGAAATACAAAATACAACCGAGAAATTAAATTTAAAAAAACAAAATAAAAATAAAAGACAAAAACAGCACATGGCATAGCATTTGAATGTTTTTTAACTGTTTGCAGTGCGTTCGCGGCAGCTGTTTAAATTTTGTTACTGATAACACGCCAACGTGAAAAATAAAAACCGAGAAAGAAATATTATCTGTGGGTTAGAAAAAGATTAAATACCCTAGCAAACATATGGCAAATGTGGCCGATATTTTTTTGTTTGTTTTCAACTCAGTTACAGCAAAAATATACAATTGATTGTTGGCAGAATTGTGAGTTTCTTTTCTGTTTGATTGTTTTATCATAACAATTTTTTATGCAAGATCTGAGTTTAAAATTGATTTTCTATTATTATTCTATTCTATTATTTTCTAATATTATAATATTTTTTAAACATTAATGTTAAGAATGTCAAGATAATGAGAAAATATATAATTATTTTATGGGATAATATTATATTATTTTGTAAACGTTAATGTAAAGAAATCGCTTAAAGCAAGGTTCTAACTTTAAATGTTGTACAATTGGCTTGACAAAATCAAAATACCTTCTTGAAGAGTATTTAAATGTGGTTTTAGCATTTCCATACGATAGCTGTTTCAAAACTGGCACACACCAAGAAACACAGAGCCAAGACAAGAGCCCCATTTTGAGGTGTACCCAAGACACTCCACAAAGGCCTTTTGTACTTGCGCAAATGTATTTTAGCATTAAATGTTGAGTAAATACAAATGTTTGGTATTTCCAAAGTTAAAAATGGGTTAGTTTGCACAAAACCGTCACACAGCAAAATAAAAACCAATAATAAAACACAACATAAATCAATGTAAATAATTCGTTCAAGTCTTTCGAAGTTGCTAACCGAAAATCGTTGCATATATTAAAACAAATCGAAGGCATTTATTTTTATACAACTGACTCAGGCCCAAAGCTATAATGGCTTATTGGCATGCGAGCCTAATAACCAACGTAAATTAGCTGGCTAACAAAAAACAAAGAGAAGATATAAATTAAAAGAAATTGAACCGTTAATCGATTATTGAATATTGAAATAAATATGATATATACAAGTATTTTAAGTAATAAATAACAAAATTAATTTAAAGCAATATTTAATATTTAGCTAAAACATTTCTAACTAATTTAATAAAAATATGTACTCTTAAAACAATTTTATAAGCGCTGCATAAAATAAAAAAGCGTTAAAATAAATTCAAATTTTAACTGCATATCACAATCAAAAGTGACACAAAATACAGAAAGTTCTAG
This sequence comes from Drosophila micromelanica, assembly GCA_004143825.1. NCBI lineage: Eukaryota > Metazoa > Arthropoda > Insecta > Diptera > Drosophilidae > Drosophila > Drosophila micromelanica. Next base: position 29,959 of record SCDY01000248.1, read on the forward strand.
AAATAAATTAAAAGTTGTATATTTAAATAAATGCAAAAGTAAAAAGTGATTTTTTTTAAAGAGTATTTAGTAGAAGTTTCTCATGTCAAATAAAAAGTTGGACTACATTTAAAAATCGAAGTAGTTAAAAATAAAAAAATATTTTTACGAGTTTTAGAATGTTGTATTAATTTTGTTACTTTTGCTTAAAGAATGAAAAGTTAAAAAATTAAAACATGGAAAATTTTATATATAAAATAATATATATATAAAATAAAACCAAATAAATGAAATTTTTTAATATGAAGTATATGGGACAAAATAATTAATTTTATTTTTATTTGTTTTCGTCAATTAAAAATGAACGTATAAAAATTTAAACTTTCAATACTATGTTCACATAAACCTAAAAATTGTTCGAGTTTGTGTTTAAAACATCTATATCAAGTTATATGCTTTTTATAATTTTGTTAATTGTAAAAAATTACAAAATTAAACGCCAAAAAAATAAACTTATAAAATGCCCGGAAGCAGTTTAAAATGCCAGACATCATTAGGCTACAAATAGCAGCTAGTAGCAAGTGTTTAGCCGACAAAAACAACAAGGATCACAACAATAACCGGAGGTTATTCTCTTTCGTGTTGTCAATCAATTCATTAATCACCGCAAACCTGGCCGAGACAGGGAAAAAGGTAGACAGAGAGAGGGGTGAAAGGAGAGGGCAAGGGCAGAAAGATATTGGCCGGTTTTTATCTGTGTTCTGCTTCATTTGTGCTAAAACGTGTTTATGTCAAATTTAAGTAATTAATCAAAGCCCAAACAGAGACAGCAATAGGTATGAGCGAGACAGCAAGCTAATGCGGAAAATATGCAGAGCAAAGCACGGTTAAATATCCATTATTCATTGAGGTCGCTGCTTCCTGTTGGGCTAAAAGACTCACAACAATATCCAAAATGCCAATTGACTTGTTTGTAATTTTTTTTTCGTTTTTTGTTATTGTTTCTTAAGGATGCCTTGGAAAATTCTCTGTCAATCTGTCAAACGCGACAATTTTATTAAAAGTCAGACGAAATGCTTTTAGGCCATTTTTAACTTAACACATTCTTTATTATATCTCTGCGGTCAGATCACATAGAAACAAACATTTCATTGGTAAAACGTTGTTTACGACAGTTTCCACTGTTTCAGCTGGAATTGTCGCCAAGCATTTTTATTTGGGCCATTAAATTATGAACCGAGTTGTAAATTCCAAATTTTAGATATACGTTTGTTGGTGTCAGAAGACGTAAGCAGGTTGTAAAAAATACAAGGTACTCGGGTACATAAAATTTAATTAGCCAGAAAAACATATTCTTTGATCTACGTGGGGGCACGGTCACACTTTTTGTAAGTGTTGTAAAATGGTGTGTGTGGAAGTTGTTCCAAATGTTCTAACATAGATTACATAGAAAACATTCTATAAAAATATCTACCTGCAGAATTTTATAACTCCATTTTTGGATTAGATTTATATTCTGGACTACTGAAACTAACTTTCATAATTAATTATATTTATTTTATTATGCAAAAAAATTTACTCTCTGGGGAACCCAATTATTGCAAAAAAGTTCAATATATATGTGTTTGAGCCGCGTTGATTTTTCTGCAGACAAATCAGTTTTACACATGACTTGGCCAACAGTTTGCAGCAGCCATCAGCCAATGACAGCAATTTATTGATTTTTTCTGTTTCGCCCACGTTACAACGGCCCAAAGTATGCAATTAATTGGGCATACCCATCAGCTGGATCTAGCATTAGCCAAAAAAAATATAGATATCCAAATATATATATATATATATATATATATAAAACAAGTCCTGGGCTAAGCGGCTAAGTAGCTGAGTCGCCGAGACATTTAATTGAATTTCGAGATTTTGAATGCAAGCCGCGAGCAAAAATAGAACAAAAGTTGCCATGACAATTCACGGCAAGTGTATTATAATATTATATATATATATTATTATAATACTTGTTGAGCGTTTGGTCAGTTGAGCTGAGCTCTGTTCTGGACTTTGATTCTTGGCTGAATTCCATGACCAAAATAAATTTAATTAAAAATTTATAACGCGCAATAGCAAAAATACAAGAAATAATGAAATGAAATGCTGCTCGACTAGTTAAATACGCTGTACAAATTAAGAAAAGTTAAATAAAAAAAAAAAAATAAAATTTATATAAAATATTTTATAATTTTTATTTTTTTTTAATTTGAATTTTTTTGAAGTTGAGCTATCGTAACAATATACCCAGCCAAGCATACTTGCTGTTTTTAACAGGGTATTCACAATGGATTTCATATAAATTTGCATGCACTATGCAAAGAACCTAGCCAAAAGCGAAAACAAATAGAGTAGAGCACTACAAATATTTTCTGTCTATTACCATATGACAAAAGCAACAACAAATCGAGCTCGTCAGCATTAGAGACTGGCAATGTCTGTGAAAAAGTTATTGTTATATTGCGCTCAGAATTTTGGATGGTCCGGCCATTTGTGGCAGCACTCTTGAGAGGTGGACCCATAAAAATAATCGACACTTATGCAGGGGCCTGTTCTGTAGATCGCATTGCATTTGAATTGGGGTCCGATTGTTGATTGTTGATTGCCTTTGCGATTGGTGTTATAAAATATGCAACGATTGGGGAATGGAATTTTCTGCCCCATTTGCAGTTCAGCTGATTTGCATTGGTGCGTTGTAAACAAGCAATGAGATACACGATTTTCACTCACATAGTTTTCTAACACCCCCCCACACACACACACCTCACCCCCCACGTCACACTAATTAACTGCTAAAGATTTTGGCATGATTTATGCGTTGCGCAGCGAGCCTGTCAATAAAGTTTACAATCCATCATATTATATATACACATTATATATATATATGTATATGGACTTCATTCCTAGGGGGAAATCTTTGAATTTTAGAAATTGTCATTCAGTCGAAAACTCATTTTTAATACGCTTACAGAGGCCAATATTATATTTGTCATAGAATTTGTAAAATTTTAAATAATGTGATAAAGACTGAAATAAGTAATATTATAAATTATTTGTAAATAAGTTTAAATGCGATAAGAAAATCGTTCTTTACGTTTTATTACTTATTTATTCTCTTATTTTTATTGATACATGAATAAACATAATTATTATAATTTTTCTAAAAGAAAATTTAAGTGCATTCAATTTTAATTTCAAATTATTTCTAAAATAAAAACAATCCTTAATAAACATTTATTTTTTTTTGGTTTAAGCTAAAAATATTGTATGTTAGGGTATTTCATTTTCGACAGCACAATAAATTAACTATTCTTTCTCGGTTTTTTTGTTTTTATTTTCGTCATAATTACTCATAGCGCATATTACACAACTCTCAGTGAAATTCGTAATAGCATGAGGTATTCCAAGTTTATATATACATATATCCCTATCTCTATGTGCGTTCTCTTTATTTATTTGGCTTTTATGTAAATCCACTTTGAATTGCTTTAGAAATTTTGCTAACCATAAATAAAGCTGCGTAAATTTGACATTTAGCACTTGAAAGCGCCTTTTTTATGGAGGGCCTTAACAAGTTGTTTATGTGCCCAGATGGGTAAAAAGAAGAAGCAGTAGCAGAAATGAAAAAAGAAGAACGAACAACAAATGTATTTTTAATGCCAGCACTCGAGGAAAAACTGATGTCAGAACCAATCTGTACAGGTTGTTTGATAAATATTTATGGGTTGATACAATCGAAGAGAAAAACAAATATGCAAATAAAGATTTATTAACGGGAGATAAGTTAAGTGGAAATTAAATGGTACTACAAAGAAAGTTTTCTTTGTTTTTTGTTATTCAATAAAAAAAACCAAGCTACATTTAAATAACAAATAATATGATAATTTAATGAAATCAATTAATTAATTCGTATTTTGTGCAAATCAATTTCAAAAAGGTTTATAGAAAAAAGTTTTGTTAAATATGCTTGCGCAGACAATTTTTATAAGCTTTTCAGGTTTTATCCTTCCAAAAGCTGTAATCATATTTATTTCCTTTTATCTCCGATGTCCTGCAGCGCCCAAAAAATTGTAACGCAGTCAAACAAAGCTAGCAAACAAAAAAATTAAAAAAAAAAAAACTTAACACCTTTCCGTTTTATTATTTTTTTTTTTATACTTTTTTGTTGTGGCTGCCGTAGTTTGAGCTTTTTCACACAAAAACCGGCTCATTTTAAACAGCTGCAACAGCGCAGAACAACAACAAACAAAATCACAACGAACATTTTTGCTTATTCCAAAAAAAAGAGGCAAAAATACAATCAAAAAAAGTCGTCTAATAATTTCTAAAGATGCTGCTGCTGCCGGTCTCTCATTGTCTGCGATTTGAGATATTTTTTTGACTGTCAGATTTGAATACGCAGTCGCCGCCGCCGCGGCAGACATAAATCTTGTTTTGATTTATTTATTTGGTGAATTTTCAACAGCAGCGACGACGACTGCAGGAACTGCCTTCAAGTTTTAATTCAAAGCCTATGGCGCATAGTTTTTTCTTCAATTAAATGCGCGCGTCGCTCTATTAAGGAGAGAGAGAGAGAGCAACAGCAGACAAGAGAGCAGCGGTCAAGCAGCAGCAGCAAACTAAAGAAAAAGAGCGGCTCCAATTTCGACACACAATAATAGCAAAGGGCGCCCTTTTGCTGCGGCTCTCTCAACCGTTCTCTTTCTTTATCTGTCTGTCTCTCTGTGCTGTTAGAAGCAGCGACTAAGCAGCGAGCGCTTTGCTTTTTTCGGTTAGCTTGTCGTTTTTTCGTTGATGACCTTGAAAAAGCTGTATCTAAAAATCGAGTGCAATCAACTTTATAAACACTCACACACATACACATACAAGCGCTGAGAGCCTCTGCCGCACACATGCTCATTAATATTTCCCCTACATTTCTCACACGCACACACATGCATTGCCCACAGAACGTTAGGTAAAGTCTTGAAGCCGTCATCTCTCTCCCTCACACTCTACATTTCTTTGCGCTCTTCATTTGCCAATATAGTTGTGTGCGTTGTTGTTGTATTAAACCGCATATAATAATTATTCTAAATTCTGTGCGCTCTTGTTGTTGTTGTTTGTTTTAGTTTGTGTTTTGCTTCTTTCAAAGGTGTTCGCTCTGCCTTTTGGTCAGTTTCTGCTTGTCGGTTTTTTTTGTGGTAATAATAGAGTTTAGCGGCGTTTAACCAAAAACAGAAAAGCAAAAAAAACTAAATTGCGCTCAACAGGTAGCCGAAGCAGTTCAACATCTGAGTCAAACTTTTGTTGTTGTGCAGAAAACCAAAAACAAAACAACACACAAACACACAAAATGGTCGCTCACCGTTTGAACTCGGATCAAAGAGAGAAGGAGAGGGCGAGAGCGAGCTTACTGACCACAGTGTTGCCGTGCTGCTCTCATACGCAATTTAACTGTCAACTGAGCTTCGAGCAGCCATTAATCTGAGAAGCTTGTAAATTATATAAGCGAAATCTACATTAGAAACATTAGAACCTGGCTTGAAAAGCTGCCTTTGAAGTGTGTAATTAAGTTGAAGCGGTTAGTTCTTGGCTAAGCAGCTCAATTAAATTAGTTGCCGGCTAATTTGAGTTTTGTAGTAAAAGCTTTTTCAACATTCATTTAAATTTTAAAAAATAATGTTTCTTTCGTATTTCTAATGAAACAAAAATCAAAAGTATTTCAAAGTACATTTTCTGAATCATTTTGTATTTAATAAATACAAATTAAATACATCGTAAGTTTGGCACAATATTAAGCTGAACTAAACTCATCATCATTGATTTAAGCCTGGTTCACGTTTAGCACAGTTCAAAGGCCTCCAAATGTTTATTTTTTGCCAATTACTTATACAGCATTAATTGGGAATCGACAGCAAAATTCTTTCGATTTGATGCCTGCATTAGCTCACACATTTTCAAACCGAGTGCGTGCCATAAATATTTTTTTTTGTTTTTATTGTACGCCAGCTAACGAACCTATGACATCAACATTATTTTTTATTTTTTGGCTAAGAAGCCAAACCAATTTGAAGATATATAAAGATAAATATACTATATAAATAAATAAAACAAAATTATTTGAATACCCTGTCAATAAATGATGTGCATGTGATTTTTATTTATATTATAATTGTTTTAGCATAATTAAAAATTACAAAACAGTTCAAGCCGATTAGAAAAACCTCTTAATAAACAAAATATATACGTATATAATATTGAGATAACATTGAGATACATTTGTATCTCCAAATTCGCTTAAAAAGCGAATATCATGGCACAGATTTTTAAGCCCTGCTTAGAGCAGAGCGACTTGTTGGCCATTTGAGCGTCATCTGATTATTTAATTCAACAGAAAAGAGATGAGCTAATCTTTTGTTATTATTGTTTTTGTTGTTGTTGGCCAACTTTGACTTGAGATTTTTAATTAAGATAATTGTAGTAAGCCACAAAAATACAAAAGTCAGTGAGTAACAAGCCAATGCTAAGTACAGCTGCTACAAAAACGTGCTCTTATCAAAACTGCACGACTAGTATACCCTGTAAAAAACATTCCTAATTATTAGTGAGACACAAAGTCATAAAACTTATTTCAAAATTTTATTCTTTCATTAAAGATTGATTAGATTATTAACTTTAGCTTTCAAAATCTTGGTTTATATCTTTTATCATACCCAATTTATTTGGGTTACAGGGTGTATTTAGGGAAAAACTGATTCACTAAATTGGTGAACTTTTCCTCAACATGAGTTGAAACATTTGTCTCGCATTTGCGGCGTGTCCAAAATGTCAGTTTTTTGTTTATATTTTTTTAAATATCGCAAAGTAAATTTAGGATAAACACAGACGTCAATTAGTTAATATGCTTTTAAGACGCGTCATATTTATATGACTATATTATATTATATAGTAAATATAACTGACTCAAAAAACATGCTATGCTTGCAATTTTACTTTTAGCTTACAGAAAAAAAGAGTATCAAATAAAATTCGTTTGAAGAAGCTCACAATATATAGATACATATATGTATATATATAAGGCATACATAATATAAAAAGAAATCGCACCCAAAAAACCAAATTGGCATAAACTACGCCGAAAATAAATTGAAATCTAAAAATGAATTTCAAATGCGGCAAACCCCAAAAACGCCAAGCAAAACAAAACAAACATGTTGTCTGATTGTGCGTATGTGTGTGTGTCTGTGTGTGTGTGTGTGTGTGTAGGTGTTTGAGTGTGTGCTGGAGGAAATAGTCTAGCATAGCCGACAAATGACAATCGCACTTCTTGACATTTTGTTGATACAAAAATGTGCCGAGTGAAATGTAAGCAAACCCCAAATCCATGAAAATGTGTAAGAAACTGAAACTGATTAAAATAGAAAACAGGAAAGTGAAAGTGAGAAGAATTCAATTTATGCGATTTAATCGGAGTTTGATAATAGACAATTGCTTAAATATACCAATTTCACGCAACATTCATTTAATTTAATGAATATTAATTCAATAATTTATAAAAAAAATTACATTTTAAAATAATTATCGACTTTAATAGCAATTTTTCAGAAATTATATTAATTTTTTTTTGTAAGGACTCTACTCTGCATGCCAAGCTGTCATTACGGATCCTTAATAAGCTTTTTTATAAAGTCGCCCCTTTTTTAAACTTCACTGAGCTTAATACTTTAACAATTTGAGACTTTTCAAAAATGATTTAACTACTATTTAAATAGCAGGCACGGAGACCTTCAATACGTTTTTTTGCGAAGAACTTCAAAAAGAAATTCAAATTATAGCAAAACTCGTGGAGCATGCGAATAAAAAAAAGAGGCTGAAAAATAAACCAGTTTACGCTGAAAAACCACAACAACAACAACAACAAAAACAAAACAAGAAGAAAAAGAAGCTCAAAAAAATTTGTATGATATTGTACGTAAGCAATAATTGAAGTTAACGTAATTATAAGCGTGGCTAGCAACAAGAACAAAGTGGGGGAAAAAATAGCCTGTTTTGGGTTAACCGAAAATTAAATTCCCTTTATATATTCAAGATCTCTGTTTCTTATCAAATTTAACTTATCAGCATAAGAATGTGTTAGAGCCATAAAGAACGAGAATTTTCAAAGTATGCTTAAGATATTTTAAGTTGTTTAATCAAATGTTTAAATAAAACATATAATGTATATCTGTTAAAATTTATTTGGAAATTGAAACTGAGTCTCAGACTAATTGATAATTTTCCCAATTAATTCAATTCTCATTTTATTTATTTTTCTTTTTTTGCAATTAATTTGGGCTTTAGCACAAATTGTGCAATATTCTTGTGAAAAGGGGGAGTCTGTTTTCGACCTCTTTTTTTTGTCTGCAAATATAAGTCGAAAAACGTGCACTTAGCGTTTTCCTCAATACCAGAAAAAGAAGAAAACGTATAAATAAAAAAATTTAAATAAAACAACATTCAAGGTTTTGAGGACATTGACGCAAAGGTCGCAGAGAGAAAGAGAGAGAGAGAGAGAGAGAGAGAGAGAGAGAGAGAAGGTGGGAAAGAGACGCTCTGGCGATGACAACAAGTTTTTAACGGCGCATGTAAATATATATATTTATCGCTTTTACTTAAAAATATATGCATATGGTCAAAAAATGATTCGAAAGTTGAGAGAGAATCAAAAATCAAAAGATTTCTGTAATAGATTGGGCAGAAAATATTTAACAAATGTATCCAAATCAAAATCATTTTATTATAGTTTTTAGTTACAAAATTTTGGAGCTATAAAACAGGTTTTTTCTATAATGAGTCATTCCATAATTTATGTCAAATTGCCTCAGCGCGAAATAATTAAAGAAATCATTTATTTTTCAAGCTAATTTTATATAAATTCAACTATTTTGAAGGTCAGTTTTTTTAAGAGGAAAACCAAATCATGTTTAAAAATTAAACATTAACTTTTAGTATTGATAAGGTTTAACAATTGATAATTAAACTGATTTAGTTAATTACATTTAAGTTGATTTCTAAGTAATTAGTTGCTACTTTTTTTAAGCTTCTTATCACATTGTGATTAGCTTTTAGCCAATTTAATACTGTTTTATTATTAACTGCCGAGATTTTCGGTTTAAAACTTTCTGCAAACATTGATTCAAATACAAAAACAGTTCTTCTAAATATTTTAATGGCGGATTTCAGCTGGTTGAATAATATTCAAATGATCAGATAAATGTTTTTTCTTTTCTTTTTTTTTATAAATTTTTGTATGTGTTTCTTTTGTTGTTTTGTGACGTACACTGTCCTAAAACATTTCGTTAACACGCACACCGTACAAAATGTTTCTCTTCTTCTCTCTTTGTGTGTGTTTCCCTTATCAGCAGTATGCTCGCTCTCTCTCTCTCACTATTTCTCTCACGCTCACACTGTCTTTGGCCGTTTCAAAACAAAGTCCATTTGTTATTGTTGGTCAATTTTTTGTTCAGCGTACAGTAGAGACAATATTTAAAATGCTATTATCTAATCGCTGCTGCCTCAGAGTGTGGTGTGTGTGTGTGTGTGTGTGTGTGTGTGTGTGTGTGTGTGTGTGTGTGTGTGTGTGTGTGTGTGTGCACTTGCCTTGGCGATAAGCCTAAGCGCAGTGTTTAGTTATATTTTTTGTATATTAAATTATGAGGGAGCCGAAAAATAGTAATACAATATAAATAAAAAATAAACACACAAACGAAACTATTTATAAAGAAATCTTTGCCGTGGCTCAAAACTGGTTTAACCAGTTAACAAAAGCTATGGACCAAAACGCAAAAGGAAAAAAAAACATCATCTAACAATAAACTAATTAAATCAAATCAAAATACGTCGCAAAAGTGCGCGCAGAGAGAGAGGGCGAAAGAGAGTGAGAGAGAGCGAGAGCACTTAAAAATAGCCCAAGAAAAATGTTCATTGAAAAAATTATAAATAAAATGTTTAAAAATGTTTCAAATACATATAAATATACATATGCGTATATTTAATATCATGTGCAAAAGTGCGAGATAAGAAAACATATTTCGCTGACACCCTCTTGTGATATGGCCCCAATGTATCTGTCAGATACGCGCTATCTATGAGATACTTGCACTTGCTCTTCACATGATCAAACAAAGTTTTACATTTTTTCGTCCTTAGAGCAGAAGAATTATGACCATAATTCCTATTGTGATTATGCAATAGCAATAAAAGTGTTATACACTGACAAAAATGAAAACAAGCAAGCACGAATAATAAAATTAAAATAGGGTATGTTCTATCAAAGTATTAAATTTGCATTTATTTTTTTATTCCTTTTTCTCGCACAGTATATACGTCTGAAAAATACTTTTCGATAATTGACAATTGGAAATCGGAAATATATACAATACATATGTCTACAAATCGACCTGTTTTTCAGATAGACACAAAACAAATAAATATTATATAGTGTTTTATGTACTGTGTAAATATAAAGTTTGGCTAGTAGAGATTAAGAGTTTGGGGCCCAGATTATATCCAATAAGCAGTGAAGAGATTTAAATCAAAATAAACATGGCGTATTATTATTTGGCTTTAATTGTATTTCGTCAGTTCTTTAAAAAATTTCCAAGAATTGCATCAATTGTTTTGTTTGTTTATATCAAAACAAAAAGTAAATTTTAGGGAAAAATTCCCACAAATAAATTAATACACTTAGAGAGAGGGGAATTGTGTGAAATCTTAACAATCATATTATTGCTCTAAATATACCTTTTTTACGCAAAGCTTATAACTCCAAAAGCTCCGCAAATTAATATTTAAATGCGTTGTAATCCAAGTTTTTATTCAGTTTGTTTATCTGCATTTCTTATTAGCATCTTTAACTTATACATCATATTTATATTTGTTATATATATTATTTATAATTATCGTATTAAATTTTTGCACTAGGCAACACTGGCCTAACAATTTATTATGGGTTGATTGTAAATTTTATGTTGTAAACAATTTGCAAAGTGAAACCGTTGCGTATATAAACATATATATATATTTATATTTTGTTATGATGTGTAGCTATAAATATGCTTTCTATTGATTTAATTTAATCTTTTTTAATCTTTCTCAAAGCGAACTTGATATATTTTTGGTTTTTATTTATTATTATTGTAATTTTATATATATATATAAAGTATTTTTGGATTTCCTCAAGAAATTATATAGTACTTGTCGTAGAAGTCAGAACTATATAGGAAAGAGTGTGGGTGGGCAAAACAAAAAGTGAAGATTATTAGTAAAAGAAACATTAACTTTTTATAGTTAAAAGTGAAGAGTGAGTGGGGAGCGGGTTGGGAGCCCGGGGTACAACATTTAACAAGGCGCGAGTGCGAAACGAAATGGAAACGAAACAAAATATAAATAAAGATACGCGCAGGCGGCAACGAAAACGACGAAGACGACCACAAAGCGTATGACGGCAATTGGATTATGAAACGCGACGCGCGGCAAAGCGACACGAGAGAGCGTCACAGCAAGAGAGAGAGAGACTGCAAACCGAAGAGTGAGAGAAAACGCGCGCTCTGAGACGTACTGGCAAATGAAACGCGACACAAAATTCCGTAACCGAATTGAAAATATTTCTGTATTTCTCTGTTAAAGAAAATATTCATAATTTTGTATATATTTTGTTTTGCAGTTTTCTCCTAATTGCAATAAGTGTAAATGGTATCATAAGAAAACATATGAATGTTGCTTAATTGAGAGCAATTTACATTGCAAACGCTCAACACACACACAAACACACGTACACACACACAGTTGAACGCACGCACTTTGCTTCATTCTTTTTCATTTTTCGTGATTTGCTTTTTGCGCACTTTCATATATCTTCTTGGGAACTGTGTAAATTTAGCTTAAATTCACAATTGTTTAGCTTAGTTCGTTGTGAATTCGATATTAAAATGTGGGCTGGGAGACACGCACGGCGGCACGAACGAGACACGTCGACAGTGGGGACGGCACTTTTTTTGTATAGCTGCCTTGCGTATGGGCCCAGCCAGACAACCTCACCAAACGAAATACAAACTCGAACTGAAACGGTTACACCAGCTGTGTGTTTGCGCTGTGTACTTTTCAGTTCATTCCGCGCTCATCGGCTCTCCCTCTCACATGTGTCAAGTGTCGCGAGAACGCCAACAAATTTACTGCCTGTTGGCAATGCTTAACAATGGCTGCGAATAGTGCGCCTCTGCTTGCACCAGCGCTTGAATGCCGCTCAGACAGAACGAGACGAAACAACTAAGTTGCTCTCTCTGGTGGCCACTGCCGGCATTTTCATTTTGCGTGGTGGCCCCACAATTAGCGTATCAGAGAGATACGCGGCGCTTAACGACAGGCAACGACAACAGCGCCGACTACGTCAAGAACGGTATGCAAAAACAAAAACAACAATTGCCGTTGAGCGATTTGTTTTTCTTGTGCTTTTGCAAAAATGTAATGGCGGCTTTAGGTTAAAAAAAAAACAACACTTTTTTAAAACTCCGTTTCAAAAATTAAAAAAATAATACAAATTAAATGCAATACATGTTTATTCATTAAACAAAAATATTAGATTTCCTAAAAATGTTGAAAACCTTTCCGACACAAAGAAAACCCAAATAAACGGTTGATCATCACACGTCACAAACAAAACAGAGATGACAAAAAAAATTTCACCAGCAAAACACTCGGCAAATGCAACAAAAACAAATTTTGATGACGAAACACATGTTGTGTTTGTGATGAGCGCACACACAAACAAACGCACATACACTCCCGAGTGCGCGCACGCACAAAGCAAAAGAGCGCCCAGAGCGGCCGCTGCAATTGCTCCGCTGAGTTGCTCTCCCGCGCGCTCATTTGCAGCTTTGTCGCACGACGCAACGACAAAAAAAAATTTAGCACAAAAATAAACAAAATGGAAAAGCTCTCAACGTTGTCGTCGTCACTGTCGCCTTCATTTTCAATAGCACTCAGTGCTACTAGCTGTTCCTATGCACACAGATACAACACACACACACACACACACACACGCACACATATGAGATGAACTACTCACATACATACATTTAAGTATAGTTTTATTGGCAGCTATTTTACTGCTTTTATGGTAATTTTTTAAGCAAATCGCCATCAAATTTTGTTTAATAGTTTTAATTTAATGTTGAAAATTTAAGAAATAATTATAATTTTTTGTTTGCACAAGACAGGTAATGGTTATTTTTTTTTGCTGCTTGATAAGAATACATCTATATAATTCCAATTGGATTATTGTCTAATTATTATGAATATTCTTGAAATTCAAAATTCTATTATTAAAGCTTTCAGATTTTAAAAGTTTAACAATTGGCGGGCAATTAACAAATTAACAATTGATAAGAAAAAAGCGCGAGTTCAGCATAAGAAAGAGTTCGTTTTATGGTCAAAGATATGATAAGCAATCTTGAAGTGTCAAATGAGTCAAGTAAAATATTGTTTTAGAATATTGATTTTATTTCAATCATTTCATTTTAGAAAAACAATTTTCGGTTTGGCTGATTTTAAAAATTAACAATTCAGCCTAATAGGCGGAGATAAGGTTGGGTAAATTAAAATAATGTGCTATAGTTGATTGAATGAGAAGGTTAAGGTTGTGTAGAGATAAGGTAAAACTTAAGAATTTGTATGCCCATTTAATATATTATAGCAGGGTAATAATTATACCACACACTTGTCAACATAAAATTAAGTTTCAGATTTGGAAGTTTAATTCGTTTTTTACACAAGTAAGTTTTATAAATTAATTAGATAATTTCTGAATTTATTATTTTATGTATTCATTTGAATTTCTGTAAAGATCAATATATTTATTTATATTCAATTTATATATTATTATATGTTATTTAAAAATAAATTTTAAATTTATTGAAAATAATGAATTAACTAAAAACTAGTTTTCCGTACTTCCTATATAATTTTATAAATATAAATTATTCTCATAATTAGGCATTCAATAATGCTTTAAGCAATTAATTATGTCAAAACATTTAAAAAATTAGTTGAATTTAAAAAGAAAAATATGATAATAATAAAAAATAAAATATATTTGTAAATTTGTAATTTTTATGAATATTTATTAAACTTTAAATAACGAATTTATATATTTATTTTACACTCTAGGCCACATTTAAAAACCAACAACAAAAATTAGTTAAATAAAAAAATATGATAAATATAAAAAATAAAATATATTTGTAATTTTATAATTTTTATTAACATTAATTAAACTTTAAAGAATTTTAGTTTTTAGTATGCCAACGAATTTGTTTATTTATTTTATTCTGGGCCACATTTAAATCCTTTGTGCTCTATTTTGAGCATAAGCTCTTACATAATCTTGTGTGGTTCTAATTATAGCCGTATTTTATATAAGGCCATGACGTCATTTTATGTCAGATATCTGGTCAGCAACAATGAACAAAAATGTGATTTTCGTACATCTGAATTGGCAGCTATTTTTTGGTCGACACTTTAGATTGTGGCTAAGATTCTTTGGCCAGCCTTAATTATGCATGACAAATGCAGTTAAGCTGCTGATTGTATGCACATAATTACCGCAAAACAACAGCAACAACAACAATTTAAACACTTACCAAAACTGCCAACTATAAAAGCCAAATGGCAAATGTTCTACTTTAATTGCTGACAGTTTGAAAACTTTATTTTATATTTTTGTTTTTTCCATTTTGCCATTTTCCTTTTGCCTTCGTTCTTTAAGTATTTTTTTTTTATTTTCTGCTTTTTGTTAATATTACAAACAATTAGAAACGAATGCTAAAGCGTAACCAAAAATAGGGTGAAAAAAACTTGATGACCAAGAAAAACTTAAAACTAGTGACAGCAGATACACAATTTCCCAAAGTTTTCGCTGGAAAACTGTTTGGTTGGCATTGAAGCGACTGCAAAACTCAACTCATTTTTGCAGCTAATGCAAGACTCGTTTTAAGAGCTGCTGCATCAGAAAATACTCCGTATATGAACTGTGTATTTAAATGGGGAATATATAAAACAATGTTTTAATATTATTAGTATATTATTAATATATTATTATATCAATTTCCCTTGTTGCATAATTCAGAATTCATAAAATATTTATTCTTTTATTATTATTTTAAAATTGTGTAATGCAAAAATAAATAGTACAAATAATAATAATTTACCCTTTTGATATACACTCTTTGTTTCACCCTTTACAGGGTATAAAAATAGCAAAAAACCCTCCAGAAGAGAAAAAAACCAGTAGTTCCCAACATGACGCCATAAATTTCAGTGTGTTAGTTTTTGGACGCTTCTGTGGACCCCCCGCCAAAGCCAAAACTAAAAGCCAAAAGCCCACGGCTAGACGAAAATCAAAATCAATGTCGGCCCGAGAAAAAAAAAACGTGGGCTACAGGTAAAAAAAATAGACACACATACACACAGAAATTAAATCAAATCACTGTGTAAAGTTGGAGCGAAAATGAGTTTTGCCAAAGAATTGCCTTGAAAAGTTTATACGAAAAAGCAGTTAACGAAGGTTTTTTCAGTGGTGCAGAAAAAAAGGTTGTTGAAAAAAATAGGAGTTTTGTTAAAATTATGATTTAGTAGGGTAGAATAGTAAAAAGATATGTACATTTAAATATTTCTAACACTAAATTTCGTAGATAGAAAAACTGGAACTCTGGATATTATATTAATTTTATTTAGAGAAGAACAAATATATTTAAAAAAATTTAATCAGAAACAAAACTAAACAAACACAATTCATATAATTAAAAAAAAATTTAGTTCTTCTAACTATGAAACTTAACTTTAATTTAATTTTAATTATAAATTTTATGGCCGTAAAATGTTAGAAATAATAATAATAATAATAAAAATAATTAACTTTTCAATTAATTTAATTAGAGTGCTGCTTTTGTGGAAAATAATAAACTTCAATTTACCGTTTGAAAAAATTACAGAAAATGTTAGCTAACTATTAGGCCACAGTTCGGACATTTTGTTGGCCAACTTCTAATTTTCTTGTGCTTCAGCTTTACAGTATCTATGCGGCTATTTTTCAGAACTTTTGGTGACTGTACTGCGGCAACAGTCTTTTTTCTCTTCTTTTTTGTATTTTGCCTTTGCTACGCTTTGCTAGCAATTTATTTATGATATTTTTGTTGTTTTTTTTTAAACTATTATACTCAACTTTTTGCCCTTTTATTTGATTTTTTTCTTGCTGAAGACCTTAAAGGTGTTTTTGTTGTTTGTTGCTGGTGTTTTTTTTCTTTTTGTGTGTTTTTCGGTTTTGGTTTTTGCTGCAAAAATTGCTGATTAAATAATTTTTATACGATTTGGCATGGCGCATTAATCGCTATGAAAATATTTAATGAATATTATTTAATGATTTTGCATTAGCTGGAATTTTTTTAAAAATTTTTTCTTGCTTTAATATGCCTTCTAATGCTGAGGAGTTTTTGTATAATTGCTTTAAATTTTTATGTTGTATTAAAGTCTATTATTTATTTTAATTTATTATTATTATTTTATTTTAATTGTAGGCATATCTATTTTTGAATTGATAAAACATTAATAGATTTTTTTAAGTTTGTTTCTAATTGTTAATTTCCGTGCATATAATTATTAATAAACGTTTAGACTTAAAATTAAAATACAAAATAAAAGTATTTTATTATTTTTTTTTATTTTAACCACATACGTATATTTAAATTGTTTGTGGTTGCCAAAACCTTGCACGTGTTTAACATATTTTTTTATTTTTCATTATTTTATTTTTTGTCTATTGTTATAAAATGTTGACTTTATTTGCTATTTGCTCAAGTTGAAGCGCAGACTTCTTTTTATTTTTGGTATATAAAATTATTGTGTGTTTTTTGTTGCTTTCAAATTCATGATATTTATCTAATATTGTAGCATTTATACCTATATTTATTTGCAGTGTGCGCTTTGGGGTTTCTCTGTTGTTTGCCCGCTTTCGCTTTGAGCTTTAGCGTATTTATTTTATTCCATTTTATTCTATTTTATGCTGATGCCACAATTCGACAGGTGTTGCAACCATGGACGGACAATAACGACGCCTCTTTTATATTTATTTTCATATTATTATCATTTTATTTTTTGGTTTGTGAATTTGGGAGTTTAGCTTTGCTTGTACTCTGCACAAATGAAGAGGGCATTTAGTTTCAATAAGCTTTACAAGGCATTTTCAAATACTATATAAATACTTAATAATATAAATATAAATAAATAAAATATAAATAAATACCATATAAATACTTAATAGGTGTCTTTAATATTATCTATTTCAGTTGACATTTATCTTTGTTAGCTTTTAGATTTAATTAATTAAATTATATATAAAATTTTAAATATTTAAAATTTAATTTTAAAAAATTCGTTTTATTTAAAAAATACCTAGAAAATATATGTTAATAATATAAGTAATTTGCAATGGTATTTTAATTTGTGTTATAAATTTTTTTAACAGTTTTATTTATTTTTATTTTACGGGGTATTTCGACTGCCTTGCAATATATTTGGTATTTATAAATTGTGTTTGTTGCCAAGTCGGCTGGTCGGTGATTGCGGAAGTTGAGTTTGCGTTTAGTCAAATTTGAAGCGTTCAGTTTTACACCACACAACCCCTTCGCCCCTTCTCAACCCCTCTTTTGGCCAATAAGACACCAAATGATGGCAGCTTTTGTGGTCGTCGTCGCCATGCAACGTCGTCGGGCAGCTTTACAAAAGTGGCGTTGCCAAAAACTGGCAACAAGCAACACACGAGCAGCGACACGTGCTTACAACGGAATTCAACAAGACAGGTGGAGTGACGAAGAGAGGGCGAGAAACGAGGGGAGGGAGGGGGGAGGAGGTGTCAATGTTGTAAGCCGGTGTGAAAATGGAATGTGGAGGCAAAAATATGCACAGGCAGAGGCGATGTCTGTTGCCCGTTTTTTGTTGTTGTTGTTGTTTGTCTGCGCTTATGGAATTTTTTATGAATGATGCAGCAGCAGCAACAGCAGCAGCAACAAAAATTGGCGTTGATGAAGTGCCGTTGTTCGTTGCTGTTGCTTAACGCTGCATTTGTTTATGAATTAATAAAATTTTAATTATGTTGCACAAATAATTGCGCACTTGTGCAGAATAACATGGCAGCTAAAAACCAAATAAGCTGCTGCAACAACAACAATAATGCTAATGGGCAACCAAAGTGCAACTTGAATAATTGATCGCATGAGCATTTTTTACACATTTTAATTATAAATTTTGTTGCCTACACAAAAAAAAACTAACAAAAATATACAACTTTGAACACTTGCATGTAAAACATAATTCAGCAATTTGCAGCATAAAACTAGAGAAAGGGTGACCATATTTTTCTGCTATAAAGCAACATATGTTTTTACTCAAGAACACAGTCAACATTTTTTTTGTTAAAATATATTAAAAAATTAAATTAATTTAAAAATTATTTACAAAAATATATTTTATACATTAGGATACAAAAAATATATATTTCAGCTCAAAGCTCAATTTCAAGCTAAAAAAATAAAAAAAAAAACATAAAAACCCTTGCTTGAATAAATGAAAATCGCATAGAAAGGCGATCCACTATGAAGAGAACGGTATTATTAGAGATAGATAGATAGAGAGCAAGAAAGAGAGGCAGAGAGATAGATAGAGAGTGAGAGAGAGAAGGGAGAGAGAGAAAAGAAGAAAGAGAAAATAAGAGAGAGCGGGAGAAAGATAAAGAAGAGTTTTAGAAAAAATATAGTGTCAAACACCGATCAGCCAAAAGTGTTTAGGCGGTGACTTGAGTTTATGAAAATCGCATAGAAAGGCGGTATACATTTAGTCTGTTTCTCTAATGCACATTGACTTTTTACCCGACTTTTCAAGACTTAGTATGGTTGTTTAGTGAATATAATATATAAAATGTTTATATATGTGTATTTACAATATTTATATTTAGATTTAATCTAAATCTGATTAAGATTTATATATATATTTAATTTTCACATCGATGAACTTTTTGTTCGCAACTTTTAATTAACCAGTTGAATTTGCCCAGCTCCAAATTCCGCGTATTGCTGGCATCAAGTGACTTTTTGATATATATAAAATTAAATGTATATCATTCTCGGTTGTTTTATAATAATTTCTAAGATTCGTTCACACACAAACATCAGATTATGTACAGTGTCTTCAAATTACACGGCTTATCATTTAATAAAATTCAGGGAATTCATTAAAGAACGAACAAGCAGCAAAAAAAAAAATGATAATAAAAAAAATGAACTAACTACAAATTTAAATATATCGAATTTCCCCCAAGTAAATAAACGAAAGCAAAGCCAAAGTTGGGGAACCCAAAGAACAAACTATTTTGTACCTAATGCGTAGGTTAAAGGCATGCCACAACAACAACAACAACAACAAGAGCACAACTGAAGAGCCAAATTCCTGGTAAAGCTCAAATCCTGTTTACTTCCTTTGAGCTACCTAAGCAACCAGAAGACACAGGCACTAAATCTTCCATAGGTAGTTTTCAGATGCTTTTGTATCTGCAGCTGTGTGTGTGCGTGTGTGTGTGTGCCTGTTTATATGCTTCGGTTTTCATATATCGTCTCGCCGCTGATTTATTATTTACTTTATAAAAAATGCCTCAAACTCAGCTTTGGGTTTAGCTTTGGCGAATCTTTTTCTCATCATTTTGTGTTTGTTGTTCTTTTTTTTTTTTTGGGCGACTTTTGCTTAATTTGTGTCTTGGATTCTATCCATTAGTGAAAGAAAGAGAGAGATGAAGTGAAAGAGAGAGAGAGAGAGAGAGAGAGAGAGAGAGAGAGAGAGAGAGGGTGAGAGAGAGCTGCACATCTCCCTGGCAGACGCTTCTTCACGGAAATCTTGTTAAATTTCGCTTGATTGAATTTGCCTGCATTTGGCGGTTTCTTTAAATTTTTTTTTATTTTATTTTATTTTTTACTTTTATTGTATTTGTCAAGCGCCTCTAACTGACCACACGCACAGCATCCCGTCGCAGAATAGCTGTGCGAAGCCATAGCTGAGCTGATCTGAGCCGAGCTGGTGAAATGTTTCTTATGTAACTCATAAATTGCAATACAAACACATATATCAACATTATAAACACACACACACACACACACGCATCGCTCTAACCGCACAATTTATGGCAAGGAAATGAAACATAAACAAGTTTGATGCGATTCTTAGCTTAAGAACGAAACGAAAATACTCTACGAAAAAACCATTTGAGAATAAAGCTAATTTCAATGCTTAAAAACTTAAGTTTAAAACTGCATAAAAAAGGTTTATAAAAATTTTAAACTTTAGTTGAAACTCGTATAAAAATTAGATTAAAATGACTGCAAATGTGTTTAATAGAGACTTGAAATATAAAATATAATTGCATGTATATAAAACATAAATACATTTTAAAAATGATCAACAAATTGATTTTCTTTTTTCAAATCTATAAATATAAATTTGTTTACATTGATTGTTAATTGTTATATACTTTTTATATATTTTTATTAATTTTTTTATTTAAATTTGAAATATGATTCCATCATCATCAAATAAATTTTAAAAATGTTTGATAACTAGCTCTTTTTTTTTTAAATCTTTAAATATAAATTTATTGCATCGATTTTTAATTGTTATTTCATTTTTACATTTACTTTTTAAAATCTTTGACATTCGTTTATTTTAATTTAGGTAGGTATGAAAGCAGGAATTTTTCACTTTATATATTAATAGTTTATTTTTGCCTTTTTACTTAATTTAATTAAAACTGGTTTCTAAACAACAAATTAATTTTATAAAGTATCTTTGTATCCTTGCTTCGGTTTATTACAAGATTTCGTTATTATTGATATTTGAGATAAACATATTTTTATAGCGATGATAGGGAGTAATAAGAATATAAACCAATCAATTTTATTTTTTGTTATATTAATGAATTTTGTTGCTACCATTTTTGTAAATAATAATTTTTATTAAAATATATTTAAAACTAAAATTATTTATTTATTGCACTTTTACGTTGATTTTTATATCTATAAGCAATCTACTATTTTTTCATTAGGCCAACATATTTTTTTACCCAATATTTTGTGCTGATTTTCTTTCGATTGTTACCAAATGTTGTATCTGATGATGGTGGCTTTTGCGTAGAGCATCTGAGACAATCAGCTGGCTAGAAGCAAAAGCGTGTTAGCGGCACAGAGGAAGCTTGAAGATTGCAATAAAGTCACAGCGTGGCAGCAGCGCCAGCTACCTGGGTGGAGCCCACAAATGCCGCTACTCAATGTGAGGCGTCCCCCCACCCCCTTCACCACCCACTGGATAATAGCTGGAAGAAAAAAACCGCAGCAAAAATGCTATACAGCATACGGAACGGGTATATGCTTTGGCCAAGATGAAGTTCGCTGCACAATGAGATTTATTTATCGTGATTGTGCGCTTAATTGAAAATTGTTTGAAAGGCCGCACATGACGTGGCTACTTGAGAGAGAGAGAGAGAGAGAGAGAGAGAGAGAGAGAGAGAGAGAGAGAGTGAGAGGGAATGGGAGAGAGCGCAACAGGAATCGGCTAGTTTGCCAGGCGGTAGTTTCAAGTTGACTTCCATATATCACTGTGACCCATCTGAGTGCTCTATGGCTCCTAAGACTGTCATGCTTAACGGTATTTTAAGCACACATACACACACTTTTTTTATTGACATACATTTATTTATTTTTATCTTCTTTATATATATTTTGGCTCCTGCGAGCGACTTTTACAGACAATTTGTCAACGACATGGACAATGATAGCAGCAGAAATTGTTGCCGGTTGTAAAATTAAAATGTCAAAGCCGACAACAACAGCAACAACAATTATGTGTGTGCGTGTGTGGCCCACCCAGGACATCCAACCAAGTGGGGAGCCAGAGCCATCACCATGAATGGATTCCATCAACCGCCCATGGAGCAAAGGCCTCCAGCTGGCAGTTGTCAAGGAACGCAGCAAACGCAACGTATTCCAATCAGTTTTCAAATGCGACAACAACAACGCACATTTCCAGCTGAGAATGGCGCACACGAGCCAATCCTGACAGCCGGGCTACCCACTTAGCCTCGGGCCGTTTCCCATATGCCACATCGCATATGGCCACGTTATAATAATTTGGAAAAAAAAAATCGCCGGCTTCTTAAAATTTTGTTGCAAATTTAACTTTCTAGATAGCAAAGTCCCTTAACTTTATGAAAACTCAACACATTTTCATGATGGTTACTATTTCGTTCAAGATTTGGCCTCTATACTATTTTCATTTTTTGAAAAAAAATTAAATTTTTTTTTTTTTGGTCAAAAATTGTGAAAAAAATGTTTAAAATTTAGCATTTATATTTTAAATTGATTGTGGGTATAAGTAGTATAAAAAACAACTTTACAACCGATTCTGAGTGGGTCAAGTTTTTGGTCAATAATCATGCGAAAATTGACAAAAGTTTTGACATGAAAAGCTCTCGTACCCATAATACCAATACTTCAAAACCTTCTAATTTTCTTAATTCTGCACCGATTTTCATGTTTGATGCCATTTTGGATTTGGTTTGTCATTAAGATTGATTCTGCATTCAAAATATGTTTTGGAAATAACATTTTTTGGATTTTTTTGTGTAAAAATCACCTACTTCCCCCTTACACGTTTTTCAAAAAAAATTGTTTTCAAAATTTAGATTTGTAAATATATATTTTTAATCGATTGTGGGTGTCAAAGTTAGTATAAAAAAACAATATTTAGCCCGATTTTGAGATGTTCAAATTTTTGTTCAAAATTATGCTGAAATTGACAATAAGTTTGACATGTAGATCTCTCGTATCTA